>SKCR01041283.1:0-58216 GCA_019454045.1 Zanthoxylum bungeanum
TCAATGCCGAAAACCTCTACCGACGAAGTATTTCGACGCTAAAGGTGAAAAAAGTAAAACTAAAATAAAAAAATTGTTATAATTAGTTTTGAAAACTAATTATAACAAAATTGACATTACAAATTAATTTCAAACTAAATTTCATTACAAAAATAATTAAATTTTTAGAAAACATAAGAACATCATTATAAATTTATTATAAAAAATTAAAATTGTAAAATTTATCACAACAAAAATATAAAATAATAAACAAAATGATAAATTATGATTTTCTATATATTTTCTTCATCTTCACTTTCATATTCTCCATCTTGATTTTCATTTGTTTTTCATTTTGATCACCATCTTCATTTCCACCATTTCTTCATCTTCATATTCAAAAAAATAAATAAAATAAAATAAAATAAAAACATTGGATGTTAACATAAAATACAAAAAATGAAACAAAACCCTTAAGGAAAAAAAATTAGAGAGGAAATAAAAGTATGAGAGAAAGAAAGTGAGAATATGAGAAATCAAAAAGCAAATGAATTTATAGGGAAAAAACAATATTTAGCAACGAAAGTCTATTTCGTCGCTAAAGGTTCTCAATTAGCGGGAATTATTTCCGCCAAAATTTTGATCTTTAGCGTCGAAATTTTTGACTTTTAGGATCGAATATTCATCGCAAAATGTCAAAAAATTTAATCTAATTTTATTAGGCGGGAAATTAAAATTTTTAAATTTACCCTGTAACGTCGAAAATAAAGTTCGACGCTAAAGGTTTATGATTTAGCGCCGAATTAAATTGTTCAACGCTAAATGATATTATTTTTTATTTTTTTAATATTTAAAAAAAAACTCTCGCCTTCTAAAATTAGTGTTGAATTTTTATTTCAAAGCTAAAGGTTTACCTTTTACCGTCGAAATTAGGATTCGAAGTTAAAAGGTTGCACCTTTAGCGTCGAAAGAGTTGTTCGATGCTAAAGGGTAGAACCTTTAGCATCGGACAACTATTTCGACGCTAAAAGTCAATCCATTAATGTCGAATTTAAATTGCGACACTGAAGCTTCTACCCTTTAGCGTCGAGTTTAAATTGCGACACTAAAGGTTCTAACATTTAATGTCGAAAAACTCTTTCAACGCTAAAGGGTCAACCTTTTAGCGTCGAAATTAAATTACGACGCTAAAGGAATCTTTAGTGTCGAAATTAGATTCGTGTTGAAAGAGTTTTTTGACGTTAAAAATTTACCTTTTAACTTCGAAATTAAAATTCGACGCTAAAATATTAATTAGCGTCGAAAAAAATTTCGACGCTAAAGGTCCATTTTCTTTTAGTGCACACGCACACAGAGTTCATGGAATAAATGGCTCCTACAAAGATTGGTGGAAACTACATCAATTGGATGATTCATTACATACGAAAAAAAATAACCACATAAATTTATTGAATTGATCAAGTCTAAGTCTATAGGTGGCAAAAGGATACACATATCTTACACTTCTAATGATAAAATAAAGGCATTGGGTTGATCATCACGTACAATTTTATTAGCCAACGTTTCTTTCATGGATAGAAATGTAAGAGAACGTTCTAAGAAGAAACAAAGTGTGCAAAAGAATTAATTAATTACGAATCACTAAGACTAGAGATAGATCCAATTAGCTGCCACTCTCAATTTCGATTATTAAAATGCAAAATTTATTGTTGTTCGAGAAACTATTTGGCATAAAAAAGAAAAGGATATGTACCAAATTTTGGATCAGACCCTGTGTCATGAGCTGCTTTCAATCGACGTTCGAAGGATAAGTTTTTGGTTCTGCGAGTACAGGCAATGCTTGATATTGACATTCAAGAGATTTGCTTTTATGTGTTAATATTTATGCTTAAAATAAGTTTAAGAATGATTAATTCAAGTCTCAAGAGTGAAAGTGTGATATCCCACATTGCATATCGGAAGGATCCTGGAATGAACAAGTGATGATCATTCTTAACTAATAAGATATATTTTGAGTGAATTTATTTCATATCAAATATAAAACCTTGAGTGATAAGGCTTGAGATATATAGATGCACTTACAAAACCTCGAGAGATCAAGGATTTGGAATTGGATCAACCTTGGGGCCAAGGCTTCGGAAGTCAATATACAGTTTGTACATCTTTGGCAAGATAATTTCTTCCATCAATACTATATCACTTGGCACCTCTCAAGTAGCATTGTTTTGGGTTTAAATGGATAGTGGTATTTTCAAACTCGCAGGGACATGACTCAATGCAGGCCAAGAGGGGCTTCCTGGGCTTTGAATTTAGCGTAATATGTCCTTTACAATGTAAGCCTTTTTTTTTTAGATGTGACTAAAGAGTTGAGCTTTTGCCACTCAACCAAAATGCTAATAGAGTTTTGTTGACGGACGATTTTCGTCTCAGAGGCAATATCGGGATAGTGCGTCCAGGACAACCTTCCATCAACCTTGAATTTATTTGGTTATGGGGGGCCAAATGCAAATTTAGCGGAAAACAAGAAAACACACAAAAAACCGAAAAGAAAGGATTTAACGTGGTTCGGTGGAGCTTGTCCAACCTACGTCCACGGTCACAAAGCGGGGTGGGGGGTTCTTTTATTACTGAACCGAGCTCGGCCGACCTGTTTTAAAAAAGGTCTAACAAAAAACCGAGCAGGTTGCTTTTCTTTCTCTATTTCTTACAAGTTGCGTTTAAGTGAAAAATTTGATAACCCTTACAAATATGGTCTAACTCCCTTTATATACTACTCAGTCTGTGACACTGTTCCTGTCTCTTTATGATGTCAACCTTGAAGATTTGCAGATTTCCGGCGATTTGATGGGTTCTCTTCCCCATTCTGCCATCGCCGAAAGTAAACTCTACCCTATGAATTCCTGTCACATCACGCAGTAAAGGTGCACAGTCAGACCCTTTTCATTAATGATGACAGCCTGTTTGAATTTTGGATGTGAGAGTTTTGGGAGGGAAAATTTCGGCAGCCCTACTCCTACGTCGGTCGTCATGAGGTCGGCCAGATAATCTACCGAACTACCCGAACTACTTCTGACCTGATCTGAAATATCCGAGCCATTTTCTGTGGTACTAGATGTAAAAAAGGAACTGAAACTGAGCTATCGGGCTTCTGACGTGGCTGGTATCTACTCTGACACGGTCGACCTCTAAAAGTTGATCCACGCTGTGTTTTATGGACGAGGGGATCTTCCCAAATTGCCCTTACTGAACTGTACAAAAGACTTAGCCGCAGAATTCTCCATCAACAAGTTTATTTAGAGAACAAGATCGGTGGATGCGGGATATTAATGGAATTTAATTAATAGGCATTTATATAGAGCATGGGCTGCTAGAGAACCAGATCCTCTGTACCAAAAGCAACTAAAATTTTGGAAAACAACTGGAAACAAATGAGGGTAGGCATATTAATGAAAATTAACTTAGTAAGGTGTTTATTTAGCATTTTGGTGGAGTGGCAAAAACGCAACTTGCGACTAAAATAGTTTTGAAGTACTGATGAGCATAAAATATATCAATATTTACCTCTTTTTCTATGTGGGTTACTCAATTTCCTCTTCTTCTTTTTATCTCAATGGTGTGCCTTTTGAGAGATAATGTAACACCCCGCCTAAGGCAGGAAGCTACCGGGAAGAGACAGGAATAACCCATCTCTCCGAGCTTCAAATTTAACAAAAAAAGGACATGAAGCGCCCTAAAAATGGGCAATCTGGATCACAGTCCAGCACGAAAATGACCTGTCGAAAACATCAGATAAGCATAAAGGACCTCTAGTCCAACTCAAAATAAAAAAAATCACCTCATCAATACTCAGGGCTCTGTGTCCGAATCAAAACATACAATCCAATACTTATAATTACATACATATATCAATAGATTTTGTTCAAAACAATCATATGCAGATGTAGCACTAGCAAAATTCCTATACTATATAACCATTACCGTGACTCTAGATTGGATGACTGAAACTTGAGTAACTTAAGTTCATAGTAGCCTAAAACTAAAAATCTAGTAAGCAACCTAAATTCTTATACATAATTGTAATGACAGTATCAACCCATGCATCAAAACTATATATATATATATATATATATATATATATATATATATATATATATATATATCTGCGAATTTTAGATGAATTACTATTATAAAGAAATTTGGTGTCATGCTTCAAGGAAAATAAAATCGATTTTGAATTACTAAAATTTTTGAAAATTTGCTTGGAATCAAAATCGTAGCAAAAATTAACCTTCCAAGATGTTGTATGAACACAACACATGCGTGATGTTGGGATATATGCCTTTGAATATCATGTAGTATGTAAACGAGATTATTATTATAATAATACATGATGCTTTTATTCATTTATCGGTTATTTTTTTGCATATTATAAATTATCATGCATACCTATTATTACTAATGTATTTTTCAGGCTTAGTTTATGAGTGTCATACACAAAAGGATTTAAGTTTGAAATTAGTAATCTAAAATAGTCTGTATAGAGCAAACAAAGATGAGTACTTTGTTTGTGGTTTATCTACTGTTGCGATCCATTCCATAAATGTTTAAGGACCTTGATCTGCGATCGTTCATGTGGAGACATGAGAATTGAGGCACCTTTTATGATGCAACCATATAAAACTGGACCCATACAAAAATGAATTTCTTTTAATATATGTTAAACAAATAAATTCATATCAGTCTACTAGATTTTTATATATGGATTGATTTAAATCCAGAATATACTGCGAACTCATGTATACTAAAATTGTATTTCAGAAGAGAAGTTACGATCAAAATACAAAAACTATATAAATCCCCTCATGACTAACGTAACCCATTGGGCCACATGCTCAACCATTTACTTAAGCCCTAAACCAATATTAAAACAATGATTTATCATTGGCCTTATACAAACAACTTAATACTTCGACCCATGTTACATTAATATATGAATAGACTAAATAACTAACAAAATAAATTAAGTCCAACGTAAAATAAGATATTTTGCACAAGACAAGCCCATTAATCTCATGTACATACTTCTTCACTTGTTGAATCAAGCTTGGTTTTTCTCTTTTGAAGTCTATCTTGTAAGTTGGACTTCCAGAGGTTTCTCTCTTTTGAAGGCACTTTCAAAAGGCATAATCACTAAGTCTCGAGCTAATAGGATCCAGAAAGCAATGCATGGACTAATTCAGAGGGTCATATCCGACTATTCATAACTCCAAGTACAAGCCTCTATTTCATTGAATATGGGCTTGAAGATGGACGATCCTATGAGGGTGAACCTTATTCAGGCCGTGGAGCAGTATGATACTTAGGCATTCTTTAACGCATTTACTTGTTTGTTTATTTTTATTTTATTTGGGCTTGACATTTATTTTAATTCGACCCTTTTATTTGTATTAGCATGATATTTAGGTTATTTTTTTTAGGATTTATGTTAAGCATGCATGGCTATGCTATAGGGTTAGCCTAGGTTAGTTTTAGGATACACGCATGTTGGCGTGTGGGTAGTTTTATCTTTTCTTATTTGTGGGTTATGGTTTTGATTAAAACCTCTTTATAAAAGGCTAACTTTGCCTCTGTTTTTAAAAACAAACTATCTTTTAATAAAATACATATTTTCATGAGTTTGTGAGTAATCATCAACTTGTTCTCATTGAATTTGGTTTATCAAAGGTTTGGTGCCTTTGTGGCGCCCCCATTAGCACTCTAGGTTTTTGTTACCTGTTTTTCAGAGGTTTGGAGTTTGAACCAAAACTGTCTTGGATTTCTTGGGAATGATTTCAATCTAGTGTGGGTTTTGCTTAGCTTATTCCAGACATGTTTTCATCATTATGCATGACCAACGTGCAATGATTCAAACTGTACTGACTAACACATATACGTGCATACAAACTTGTACATAATACACATGTGTGACTAAACCTAATTGGCTTGTTATAAAATTTTTGGCATGATGTATATCCTAAACTCCATGTAATCATGGATCATTGACCAGTACCGTAGGGAAACCTATCTATATAATTTATACATTGCCACATCAAAACAACATTCAAAACGGCCTTATGGCCTGACTTGTGTTACATGACTGTTCATGATCACTTGTGATTTGTGCTCATCTAATCTATCGTGAATTGTACTTGTTCCATACATGCATACTATCAACGTATATTTCTAAATTAAGTTTAATATACTCATAAATTAGTTCACATGATTACCAATATAAATTACTCTAATATATATTACATCACCAATAGATTTTTTAATCACTTAAAATATAACTTTCATTCTACGTGTGAGCCTTTATATTTACCTAATGACTACAGTAATTGTTGTCCACTGTTTCCCAAGCTAGTCCTCCGCATGTCTGAATGAGATGCCTACATGATTGAAAATGAAAGAAATAAGTGACGTGACATCTTAGTGCATGAATACAAGCATAAGTTACGTAATATCATTTACGTAATTAATCAAAATATTATGTCAAACTTAGAGCGTGAATCATAATGTAATTCATATACGTATACCTAAATCGTATCCTGATCTCGAAACCTGTAACATGACTGATCATTAAAACATAATAAATGTTGGAGTTTGTGCTTGGAGCGTCAATTCGAATAACTATATTTTCATTTTAAACCTTATTAATGGTAATTTCATTATGCATATTAGATGGATATATATGTTGAGAATGACATCGACCTTAGAATAATCATGTAGTAATACTGGACACTGGGTGGTCCGATATTGGGATAATATTACTATTATAAATTATTCTTAAAGTAAATATTTCTAGTCGTTGGTTTTGGAATACGGTCGAATTCCTATAACCGAGAAGATAAGCATATATCGTATATTGGAATTGGAGTTCCAATGGTTTAACTTGATGTACTATGAGTATGGGAAGCTTGTATAAACATGTGGGTATTCGTTGGAGCGAATACTGAATGATTCACGGGTGATTCCAAATAGTTGGAAGTACACACCACCGTCAATAGAAATCTCCTCAAGTCGAGTAACATATGTGACCCTTTGACTATATGATAGAATTGATTTTGTGTGAGATCCTCCACACTTAGATGTCATGTATGTCAGAAATATTTCATGGTATGGCCTCAAGATGTTTGTTGGGTGTGTACCGATACACTCGTTAATCAAGTGCGTATCAAGATAGGATCTGTTGGCCTCGTATCTGTACCATAAGGGGTTTAGGTATCTATGTGAGTAAGTCATGATTCTTAAGACTTTGGCGCCAAAGCCAATCACCTATGGTGGATCATTTTTTCAGAAATGTTTTCTGTTTAAGTTATAAAGAATCGTGGATATGTCGACATGAGACGTGCGTCTTGGAAACTTGACGATGTATTCTATGTTTCCTAAACACAACCCGGATAGCCAACAACTGAGGGATTGTTAAACATATGTGATGACCTCGACTTGTATAGTTCAAAAAAATCGTTCGTGTTCTTCACGAATTCGGAAGTGGCCAAATTGCTTACATATTAGCTAGGCTTATATGACGAACGTGTCTGGACTTAGAGAGTCCATAATATGAAGTGTACTCGTTGAGCACTTTGATAGCCGATAATTTTTTATAATAAATAATATTGATATTATAGTTATCAACTAAAATAATTAAGTGTTATTGGATAACACTGATTATTTACTTAATCTAATTGGATTAATTGGATTAATCCAAATCACACAAGGGCTTTATCATAATTTCATAAATATCTCTACCTTTTGAGGATATTTTGGTAATTATAAATATATAATTATTAGTGTATTTGACTTGATTTAATTGGATTAAATCAAAGTGGTAGACAATGAACTAATCTATTTTCTAATCTTTATCTTGATTTAATTGGATTAAATCAAAGTGGTAGACGAAGGTGATTAGTCACACCTAATTATACATATTTGAAAAAATTGGATTAAGGCCACCTAAAAGTTGATTAAAACTTTTATTAATTAAAAATTCCCAAAGTTTTGTTATAAATAACAAGCTTGGTGAAGGTTTTAATTAAGCTAAATAAGCACGATAAGCTTGTGAAAGCTAAATACAAATAATTTTTAGAGAAAATTAGCTAAATAAACATGATAAGCTTGTGAAAGCAAAATACAAATAATTTTTAGAGAAATTTAGAGAAGTGTTTAGAGAAGCTTTGGAAGTTCTCTATAATATTTCAACAATGAGAAATCAAGATTGGATCTTGGAGTGAAGCTCCCTAGCATTGGAATCAAGATTGGTCTTGAAGTCAAGTTTGCAAACCTTAGAAGTTCTCTAACAATTTTAATGATGAGAAGGAGATTGGATCTTTGTATCAAGCTTACTAGGTAATGTTTGATCTTATCATAAGCTATGTTTTTCATTAGTGAGACATATAATGATGAAATATGTATTGGATGCATAATAACATAGCTTAAAGATAAAATTAGGCTAATGAATTGTGTTAGGATACTTTGGAAGTATAAACACAATATGCTTGTAATTGGATCAAAGATGTTTATGTTAGACATCGAACAATTAATAAGAGTTTGGAACTCTAGATTAAAGCTTAGAGTTATGAATAACATTCTAGAATCACTTGACCACATTTGAGTGACCTAGAATTATTCATAAGTCATTTCATTGTGGGATTCTAATTTGGTTTGTGTTTTGGATTCAAAATTTATGCAAGTGCGTATTTAGAATAAATTTATATTTTTGTAAGAATATTTGATATTTTGACAAATATGATTTTTGTTCTATAACATGTATTGATGTTGGTTTTGATATTAAAAATTAATTTTGGGTGTTTAGGAGAGATTAGAAGTAAATAGGGTAAAATAACCTATTTGCATCAGCTCTCTGGAAAATTTTCCAGTGAGTTGATGCTTTGATGTAAGACAAAGCATCAAATGAAATTAAAAAAAAATGAATTTTGTCTGAGTGCTACAGCACGCGCGTCAAATTTTATTTTTTCCCTTTTTTAAGTTTCCAAACTCCGTTTCAATCTCGGTTTTTTCCTATACACTCGTAATGGAATATAGTATTCCATTAAATTATTTAAAATTACACGCATGCTTGATATCCATGTGTTAGACCTACTTTCATTGTGCAGGATACAGATCTGATCCTAGGGGTCCCACATCTACCCCAATAATAATATGATGTAATACAAACAGAAAACATGTCATGACATTGATCGTGAAATGAACTATTTGCGAAACTGAAAACTATAGTGTGATTTGTATTAAAAATATGTCAATGAAAACATAAAGACATCAGCAAACCTGAAAACATGGAAATGATACTACAAATCGTAAAATGTGCACGTGAACTGAAAATTGAATTGCATGCTGAAAACGTAATCATGAATTTGAAATCAAAATCAAAAATTGCAGCTGAAAACGTAAATGTGCACTTAAAAACATAAACATGAGATGAATCTGAAATCTATAAAAATGTTTGTAAATCTGAATTTCATAAAATTGTAAACATGAACTGAAAATACTTATGCAACGATCAAGATTGAGACATCTCTCTCGCATCGCCATACGTACCAAGATTGGGTCTTCGCCCCTGCATACACTCGTATATGTCTTAAAACAGGAAAAACCCACACCAGTACCAAAATCTATGGACGTGAAACCTACTTAGCAGGTCTTGACACTGCGTAAGTAGGGGAACATGTACATTAACGTGAAAAGCATATGGGGTGATTAAGGGTGGTAATGGGTCGGGCCGGGCCCGGGCTTTGAAAAGCCCGGCCCGAGCCCAATAGTTATTTTTTTGGCCCGGGCCCGAGCGTCTGTCGGGTCTGCCCGGCCCGACCTGACTCGGGCTCGGGCTTTATCCAGCCCGATTTTTATTAATAAAAAATTATATAAATTTTTAATTTATTATATATATAATTATATATATATATATAATTTATATATATATATATATATTTTATTATATACATATAAATATAAATATATAAAATATTTTTTAAGTCCGGCCTCTATTTCTAGGGTCTGACCCGCGTTTTTTACCCCCGGCCCAGACTGGGCCCGGGCTTTTCTGCCATCCTTATGGGTGATTAGTGCCACATGAGGCAAGTGATTACGGGCTCACTAAACATAAAGGGATAACTCGACACTAGTGGTTTGAAAATATTTTTCATATTTGTTCTTATAAATATTCCTATAAAAAAATATTTAAGTTGAAATATCTAAAAATATATATTGTGAACACATTTACTTGAAAACATAAAACATGACATATTACTTGGGAAAACTTGTTGACAGAAAATAAAAATATGTAAGCATGATATATGAACTGAAAACATGAGTTATACTTAACACGTGAAATATAACCTACAAACGTAAACATGTAATCGAAATCATGGAAACAATGATATGATCTAACAATACATTGAAACCTGGAAATCATATACTTGTTCTGAAATCTAAACTACAATTTGAGAATTATGACATGTAAACATAAACTGAGACTTATGAGGGAGCATATAGACTACATCGTGAACCCGATAGCATGACTTAATTGTCTAGTGTCAACTGTAAACATGACGTGATATGTTCTGAAACTTGGAAGAATGGCATTGTGGTTAAGATCCTAACTTTATATATATACTGATATATGAGTCTTATGCACTGATTATCCTAAACCACCCAAACATATGGCTGCGGCCTACAAAAACCCTTGGTGGTTTGGACCTAATCTAAACAACTAAACCCTACATGTACTTTGAAATCATGCCATGAATGTCACACTTGCGATGTAATAAAAAATATACGAGCATCGTAACATGAAAATATGTTTAATCTGTAATCTATAAATATAAACTAGAAACTGTATAGTAAATTATAGACTTGCATAACATGAATTGAAACATAAAGTATATAATACATGCATATATAATATATATGTAAAACACATTCACAAGCCTATCCACAACTTATTATCATAAAATATGTGATGAGAACATGAACACATATCATGCATGGAGATTAAATTAAAGTTACAACATGATTTTTAAGTTTAATTACCTATTACAAGTGTAATATATATCATCAATAAATCCTCAATCTTAAACACACAACGTACATGATCTAATTATTCATATATTACTCATCTTCCATAAGTATCATCAATATTAATATAAAGACACAACGTGTACTTGAGTCAAAACATAGAGTATATACGCAAAGTGTAACCGTAAACATACACATAAATTATATTTCTAAAACATATACATAAACCCTATATCTAAACACAGACTTAAACATGTTTATAAAATTTTAAATTCAAAATATAGACTTGAAACATAGACTTAAAACATAACCAAAACCATTTTTATCGCAATTGACTTGAAATTAAAGCGTAAAGCATGAGCTTAACACCATGACTTAATCGTAATACATATCAATATTTAATCATGAAGTCAATCATTTCCCATGTATTTATTCACATGCTCATCATATCACTGGACTCAACATAAAGCTTCAAATGCCAAGCATGCAACCCCTAACATTCGGCCATAAGCATCCTTATCCCATTAGAAGATCCATCAATTTCAAAATATCTCACCCATGTTTCTTCATGTATCATAATCATAAATTAAACATTTCAATCATCCTCCAAATTTCGGCCTTAGCAACAAAATTCCATCATCAACCAGTCATTATGTTATCGAGTAATACACATTAATACATCATGTATGTAATAGTTTCAATTCCCAAATCAAAAAAAAATAAATAAAAATCAAACAATTATTTCCTTGTATAAAATTCGGCCATGAGCCCCCTTTTGGGGTTTTGGAAATTTCAACCAATTCCAAGCTATTTACTTGTTCTACCATCATCTAATCCCTAGATTTTCACCCTAGGATTATTATTCAAGCCAAATGAAGTCAAAAAGAGTCAACTCTTTCATGGATTCAAAAACGAAAATGAAGAACATTCAAGTTTAAATTCGAAAATACAAGAAGGGGAGTAAAGAGCTTACTTACTTAGAGTGGCTTGAAGAAGATCTCATTTTCTTCCAAAGATAGGCGTGGATGAAAGAAAAAACTTGGTGGTTTTTTGCTATGTAGAAAACGTGAGGGATGAGAGAAGATAATGAGTAGTGATCCTTATATAGTATAGGAGAAAGATTTTTATAATTAAAATAATATTTTAAATTAATCATATGTTATTGTAAATAATATGGTCCCTCATTTTAATATTTACAAGTTTAGTTTATCCCACATTACTTAGAGATAACAATCTTAACATAATCTCTGTCTATAAATAGAGAGCATCTATTATAATTTATAATTTAAAATTAATAAGAAAATATTGCAGCTTTACAAGGTACTTTCTTCTTCTATTTCTCTCTTATTTTATAACATATGTTATAATTTAGAGTAATCATGAATTTCATTATTCAGCCTGACCAAAAAAATAATAATTTTTTACCTTATTCTAATAAAAATTTAGAAAAATGGTCAATATGAAAGTTGTAGGTCTCAGTCTAAGCTTTCCGAATATATAAAGATCATTGAAATTGGACGTTGGTAGCAAAAGTTAGAGCCAAAATACTAAAAGTTATATGTGACTCAATAAAAAAAACTAATTGTACTGCG
The DNA here is from genome assembly GCA_019454045.1 of Zanthoxylum bungeanum. NCBI lineage: Eukaryota > Viridiplantae > Streptophyta > Magnoliopsida > Sapindales > Rutaceae > Zanthoxylum > Zanthoxylum bungeanum. The sequence goes on from SKCR01041283.1 coordinate 12,642, forward strand.
AAACTGAAAAATATTACCTCATGATCCCGGAATAATTCACACGAGTAATAAACATATAAATAATACTAATTAAGCCCTAAAATATATCTCATAAATACATGAGAAAATTCATTACTAAGTCGTGACGTCCGGGATATTACAACATGACACTTAACACCCCCATTAAATATAGGCCAATCTTTTTTACCAATCCCTATCATGTGGAAGAGTAGTGGGAAACCACTTATACATAAGTTTAGCTCTAATGCAATAAAGATGACAACTTTTAAAAAATAATACAAATAGGATAAATTTCGTTATTATTAATCAACACTACTAAAAAACTAATAATTTATACAAGAATATTAAGTATTTAAAAGAAGCTTGCTATATCAAATAAATGGTTATTTTTTAATATTTGCAGTCCACAATGGAATAATTTCCTTTCATGCATGTCATGATGACAATTATACTTCCCATATATGTATGTCATAGTGCTATTGATTTTGGTTCATAGTGATTTTCATTTTCTTGGTCGAAAAAAGTCTTCATTAACATTAAGTGATTTTTAGGATAATAATATATCTATACAAGTGTTAGGAAATACAGAATGATGCCAACAAAATCTCAAAAGAGTTTCACTTTACACATTTCTATAAAATAATCATATGAAACATAAAGTAAAGTAAATAAATAAATAAATAAGGTATGTGTGACTTGAGATGATTTTGATGATAATTTTTTACATATATATGAGGACATGATTTACATCACTTGTTTTATTGAGTATCATTATTTTTTTATGTGTGCACAAATTGAAGTGGAGCACTTTTTAGTGATGTTGCATATGTCATTTGTATAATGTTCTAAATTGGACTATCTTATATGCAAATGATTTATTTTTGAAAGTATGCTCATATTCATTTCAATTGGTTTTATTTAATGAAATGATGCATATTTACCTTATTGGAATGAGCTAGTGCTTAAATTTGATTAAGCTTTTAATAGCCCTCAAATGGAGGAAATTTAAAGTATCAATGTGTTAAAATTGATTTTATATTTACAAACACTTTGAAATTAAATGCTACCAAACTCAATTGGTGCAAACATTAATATCTTGTTTTCAAATTTGAAAATCTTTTATTTAATATCAAATTGATTTTGCATTGAGTTTAAGAGGAGTATGAACATAACGGAATCTCCATTGAACGTGAAGCCAAGGAAACCTCACGTGAGTGAATTAATTTCAAGAATCTCAAATCTTGATTCTTAGGAAACCGCAAAACATGCAAATAAACTATCCACTAAAAATAACCCTAATTTACATGTGGGTTCATCAAGATTTGGGCCACAGGTCTAATATACAATAAAATAATGAAACAAAGTTTAACTAATGAAAAATAAAGCCTAAAAGTATCTCAAGTGTTGCACATAGGGTTGTCCTTCATTAGGCTTGAAATTACTTTCTCATAGCCGGGCTTGATCTTCTAGTATTTGGGCCAAATGAATCAATCTAGGACCTTCCTCTGTAAAACTAATCTGATTATCACATTCGACCATAATGCGTTGGGCTATGCCTGCCATTGCCTCTTTAATTTTTCTTACTCTTTGTCTTTCAATAGGCCCAACTGAAAATGGATTATTCCTTTTGGCCACATCTCCTCTCTCCTTAAATCCTGTCTGGATGAATCAGAACAAGTATGTGTTTTTCAATTAGTCCCCGTGGGGTGTGGTTTGGTGGTGTAGGGTCCAGGATCTCACATTGAGGTTCTGGGTTCGAATCCAGGGGTGCATTTCTTGTAAGAGTCTGGGATAGCCGGTGGTTTTACCTGCGCCGCGGCCCAGAATGGGTGGTTTGGTGGCAGAGTTTCCATCGTTTCCAAAAAAAAAAAAAAAAAAAATTTGTGTTTTTCAATTAACAAATTTTTAAGGGTTAATAAATTTTTAAGCATACTTGTATGATTATGAAGCATTGTCCAGACCTTGATTTCATGCCTTAGAATTGGACACCTCTTTGATGTTGTCAATGGGAAAATTTTTGACATGTATTTTGATCTTGATTGAATGTTTGAAACTCTTGTGCGTAAATTATGAACACATGTCATAAATTGTAAACATATTTTGTTTGACCAGCAAATTTGTTTTTGTGTGTTTTAAATTGACAAAATATATGAGCATTTGTCATCATTTTAAAGAAAGATTATCGACCTCTTAGGTCTCATGTCCTATATTAATTTTGATGATAATAAACCATTAGGGCTTCCTCAATATTCTCTACCTTCAACATAGGCCCAACTGTATCAAGAACTATTTGACAGTAAGGATTTATAAATTTTATCACTATGGAAGCAGCAGAAATGTTGCAATCAATCTGTTCTCTTGTTGTACTAACAAAGTTTCCCATGGTAATTTCATATATAATAGTCTTTAACGACTCCATTCTTTAGTAAGTGTAACTTAACCTCCTCCGCATTTGGAATTTTCGATTATGACACTTCTTGTAAGGGAAACTTATCATGTTACCATCCATCAAGCAAACTCAACAAAAATATTATATTCCAATCACAAATTCATAATTAATGAATCCTTAATTATGAAGTCTCTGATACATTTAGATTAATTTATTACTTATTTTAACTTATATATAAATTATAATACCCATTATTTATTGATATCTCTAACAATCTTTAACTTTATTTTAGAAATGTCATATATTTGTAGAAATTTCCGTAGAATTTCCTCTATAACTTTGATAATTTCTTTATTTGACATAGAAATTCCAACACTTCAATAACAACTTTCAAATATTTATATCGCACAACCCATGTCCCTTCAATTTCCATTTTATTCCCACGTCCAATCACAACTCAAACATAATAATATACATTATTTCTACACAAAGTATTAATTTTTCTTTATTAAATGCATAAATTAATAACATGGAAATATTTGTCCAAAACAATTCAACGATTTTCATTTATCAAATTTGAATTTGAAAATTTGGCAAATTTAACCTTAAAACATAATCAATATTCACAATAATCAATATTCGATCATAATATGACCCTGGCACAATCAATTTAAACATTAAAATTAAATCTAATTTTACCATAACCTAACACTAAATCTAATTTCTGGAGGTGGATAGGTATTTTTTAGCGAAACGTGTTCGGTGAAGAGGTTGACTTCGTGGTGTCTGATGGCAAGGTGACGTTCATCGGTGGCTTAAAGAGGGAGAGAGAATTCTTGTGTGGTTGAGAGACTCAACGAATTTTATTGATAGAAACATTTATCGGTAAATATAAATTTTAACGATAAAATTATTCGTCTTCAAGTAATGATGCCTTGAATTAGTGCCACGTTTAGTGACGAAAATATTTTATCTCTGAACTATCGATATTTCTTCGATAAATAATAGTGTCTCACATAGTGACAGATTTTCCAGTCGATAATTTAGCAATAAAAATTTTTATCAATAAATTACATCAATGTTTCAACAGTTTTTTGTTGTGGATTGAGATAGAGTTTAGAGTTTAATCCATTGTCTCCAAAATTTTTGAAACATTGCCCACTAACTTTTAATCTGATTATGAGTAATGTCTATCTAGTTCAATGAGACATTCTTTTCTTGGGCCATTCTTGTCCAGGTCACCCCTCCACTGAATTAACAATACTATAATTTCTATCATAGTTAGGTGGGGATGCCTCAACCATTACAACTATATTTTCTTTACAAGTTATGTTGGCGGTGATATTTCCTGGACTTAAGCAATCTATTAAAATTTTACTAACAGTGTAGATAACTTTACTGACGAAAATGTTTAATTATCTCAGATTATTTTCTGAGTTTCTGTGACAGAATGTCATGTCTCTGACCTATGAATAAAAGATAACACCTCGGCATCAATGATCTTAATAATTGATAAATAATTTTTTCATTAAATTTGGTTTTTTTTTTTAAAAAAAAAATACAAGTAAAAAATTAGCGAGAAAACGAGGAAAAAGCACTATTGTGCTAAATTCCCTTTGTACATTATCATCTATCCGATTGAAGAAGTTCTGCTGGCCTCAAAGAAAATCTATGAAATTATCTTTAAATGTGATAAAAAATTTCCTCCTCGAAAATGAAATTCAATAAGAAAAATGGTTTGAGGAAATACATTACCAGTTGCATTTAAAAGAAAGTCATATTGTTTTTTTTTAAAGAAAAAAAGAAGAAATTACTAATAAGCAAGTAACTTGTTCACGAATAGCTAACATGTATGTTCATCTTCTGTTTTCTAACAGTCAAAAAAATCTTATATAAAAAGTCTCATGGGTTAGGCTATGATTTTTTTATAGAGTTTGATATTTATAATTCTCACTAAAAAGTCCCACACAATCACACATATAAAAACTCCTTCAAAATAATTATGTTTTTCAATATTATAAGACTTTCTATTACTTGTTTAAAGTCCTGATTGAATATCACTAGATTTGGATACACTCTTTACAAAATCCTAATAGTCTTAATGGAATACCACAAGACTTTTTAGATTACTTAAAAATATTAATTGAATACCACAAGACTTATTTAACCAAAAAAAATCTTTTAAAATCTCAATTGAATACACCCCTCTTAATCTTGAGTCTGCCACTAGTTTCATATAAATTTACGAAATATGGCTAATTCTAGAGGGTTCAACTAGCACTCCAATTATATAGAGTGTTTCCAATTAAGAATTAAGATTCTCTCCTTATTTTTCTCTATTCCTCCTAAGGGTGGCAATCTGCATCAGCATTCTTCTTTCATTCGATTCGGTTCACATTAAAGATATTGTGAATTTGGAAAAACTTATTCATTTAATAAATGAAACAATTTGATTCGATTAACTTATTCATTTAGGATTAATTTATTACTATCCTTTTGCTAGTTTTAGTTATTTTCAATTAAAATTCAAAAAGTTATTTGCAATTAACGCATAAAAAATTATATTGTCTAGATTTGATCGTTATTTTTCATAAATCCATTAATTGTGTATATTTCATACATACATGTTTACAAAAAATTAATGTAAATAAATTATAGTAATTTATATTGTTAAATCATGACATGCATTGTTCTAAAAAAATATTAGGCGCTAGTCGGATGGTGCGAGAGCGCATAGACAGACGAGCTAGGCAGTTTTATTTTTTGTAAAAAAAAATTTGATTTGTGGAAAGTATGAGTTTAATTAGATTTAGAGTTCTAATTTGACAAATTGAGGTCAATTAGGTTTAAGATTTGAAAATTTGGGTTCAATTAGGCTTAAATGGGGATTTGGGAGTTTCAGGTTGCTACCGGTGGAGGTTCCGACTGCAGTTACCAGCGCTTGTAGCCCACGTGCCACCGCCATCAGTGGCTGTTTAGCACATGCACTAGTCTGTTGTATTCAGACGATGTCGACTGACACCGATATGACATTCAAGTGCCGAAAAAATCTCTGTTTGCCGTAGATATAAGTTTTTTCGCGAAGAGCTGCCTAATCCATCGATTCACGATAAAACGAGAGAGTCAGGCACCGCCTAGCACCTAGATGGCGTCTAGGCGGTTGTATAGGCCATCTTTTAGAACACTGATGATAAGTTTAAATGACAATTTTTTTAAGACGAATCATGATATTAGAATTTGTTTACTAAAAGATTCGAAATGAATCAATTATATTTTAATCTGATTCATTTATGATTCGATACAAATTCGATTTATCAATTCATTTTATCACTCCTAGTCTTATCTTTTAGTGACATGTGGCATACAATTCAATTTTAACTATATATATATTAATTCAAAATGTCACTAAATAATAGTGGGAATTAGTCCAACCACGAAATGGAAAATAAAAGAGAGGAAAAATCTCCCAAACCCATCATAGTAATAGCCCATTGGGCTTAAAACCCCTAATAAAAGCCCCACGCTTTAAAATGGGCCTAGAAGATTTCTATAAAATAAAATATGATTGCCGGATAACTACGACACCGTTTGATTCAAATTTAACCTTATAAATTATAACGACTGCCTAGTTTCATTTACCGTGCTTTAGCCTTCCCTTCCTGTAAAAGTAAAACCCTAGCTAAATTCTCAAACCATAGCTTAACTTAACCCCGACTCACAACCTCTACCTCTCAGTTAGGGTTTCTTCAAAGATGAAGAGCGCTTTGGACATGTCTCTCGACGATATTATCAAATCCAGCAAGAAGTCCAGTTCCCGAGGCAGAGGCATCCGCGGTTCGGGACTGGGTCCCGCTAGTCGCACCTTCAAGCGCGGTATCAATCGTACGGCTCCATATTCTAAGGTCACTATTTTCTTAGAAAAATTACAGCGCTCTCTCATGTATGAAATTACTTTGATTCTGGATGTGTGTGTCGATTTGATTTAAAAAGGAGTGTTTTCTGTTATAGCCGGTTCAAGCTCCGCAAGCCACGTGGCAACACAGCATGTTCATCAACGGTGCAGGTGCAGCGGCTCTATCTTCATCCGTAGAGACTGGCACCAAACTTTATATTTCAAATTTGGATTACGGTGTTTCTAATGAAGACATCAAGGTATTTTTTTCAAGCACGTTGTTTTTTTTTTTTAATTTTTATTTTGCTCGGATTTATTTATTTGATTAGTTCTATCAGTTTAATTTGAGAGCATTGTGAGCATAATTGGTGTAGAATTTGTTTGATCATGATGGGCTGAGCTCATAATGTTTTGTATGCCATGCCACCTTCAAAAATTCTACAAATAATCATAACAATTTGTTCAGTAGTTTAAGTTACCAGCGAGTTTAAGTAGAGGTGTTTAAGAAGAAAAATCAGATTCTCATTTACATGTTCCTTGGTTTCTCGGGAAGACTCTTGCATATGAAGTTCTGTTTCAAATTTGAACCTTTTTTTTTTCCGCAGGAGCTCTTCTCAGAGGTTGGTGACCTTAAACGGTATTCTGTTCATTTTGATAGGAGTGGAAGATCAAAGGTAGTGTATCAAGTTTGGCATAATCTTAGTCTTGTTATTACTGTTTGTGTCATTTTGTACAGTTGTACTCAAGGTTCGAAAACTCGGTGTGCGGTGTGAGACGGTCCCTCGCGTGAGTCGAGGCGACAGCCTCAATCCGAACACGAAAAAAAACTAAAAGCAATAAATAATCTACAACTAATACATAAAAGAATCTATCAAAATTAAACAAAATGAAATATAATAAAATAAGTTCATGAAATAAAATGACCGCTAATCTCTGAATAGACTATTATTTGTGTTTAATAGCATAAAATGTGGGTATGAAGTGTCATCCTTCAAAAGGTCATCATCATATATAATTTCTATCATAAATAAATTTATTAATAATAAATTATAATTAATAAATATATATAATAGTGAATGATTATTTTTAGTGATAATTATTTTGCCATTTTCGGCTAAGCATTGAGGTCGAGCTACTCTGTTAATATGGTTAACAATACTGCCAGGAAAATAAAATTGAAAATTTTATTTTCTGTACCTTTTTAGTCTATAAAGAAGCTCAAGTTGAGACTCTTTGTCCCTACTTTCAGTTTCCTTATATTTATTTTTATTTTTCTTTTAAAAATAATGACTTCACGGCTTTTAGGTTGAGGCGTCCGCCTCAAACCGCCTCAAGCCGCCTCGACTCGAGGCGTCATGAGGCGGGCCGCCTCAGGTCTTTGAGGCGGTCCTATTGAAAACTCGGTTTGAGGCGACAGCCTTGACGCGCCATAGCTGCGAGGCGGCCGAGGCGGCGCCTCGAGGCGCGCCTCAGATGGAGTTTTTAAACTATGGTTGTACTTATATATGTTGACATCTCATCCAGGGAACTGCAGAAGTTGTCTTTACACGACGAACGGAGGCTGTGGCTGCTGTTAAGAGATATAATAATGTTCAACTAGATGGAAAGCCAATGAAAATTGAGATGATCGGAACAAATATTGGAACTCCAGCTGCTATGCCTCCAGCTACAAATGGCATGTACGGAAATCAAAATGGAGCTTCTAGAAGGTCAGCTTTTGAAATAAAAAAAACTTTTCATGAGATTATGTATATTCCTAAGTTGCTTCACAATATACCAGTTTTGCCTCACCATGCTTATGATAATAATAATTATAGTAGAAGTAGTAGCAATAATAATGTAAAACCTCTTTTCCCAGTGCTCGTGTAAGTCTATGATGTAAAATAGTAATGAGGAAATGAATTGAGGAGATTGAGTTGTTAAGATTGTCCTGATTGAAATTTCCATGGTATTTACTCGATTGAATCGATTTGTGTTCTCAAACCCGAAAAAAATCATTTAGGGGTTTCAGAATATATAGAAAACTCGCCACTATGATATTGTTTGTTTGTAATGTTGTATCTTCATCTTGGTATATAATATAATTACTTTTGGTTTTGGAAAGAGTACGTGTTTTTTTGACATAAAATTACTATATTATTTTCTAAGTAATCTAGTATAAGTTCTGTTTTCCTAGAACTGAGAAATTTCTGTAAATGTAACAGCCGCCTAAATAGAAGAGGTGCCATTGGAAGGCCTCGCCTTGGTAGTCGTGGAGGCAGGGGAAGTCGTGGAAGGGGTAGGGGTCGAGGAGCAAAGCCTAACCTTTCTTTAGAAGATCTTGATGCAGATTTGAAGAAATACCATGAAGAGGCAAAGCAATCAGATGGAATGGTTCAATGAGTTTTTAGAAGATCTTTAGCAGCACATTGCATTCTCGATCATTCCTAAGACCAATTATATGTACTTTGTTATCAACATGCTACTTATTTAGAAGTACATGTCATGTCTGCCTAAAATTGCTTTCAGGGCATGGTCTTTCTCAGGTTTTTGTCTGTACCTGGGTATATCAACTAATCATTTGTAATGTAGGAACTTTCTTCTTACTTTTCATTTGTTTCCGTTTTTCTGCATCACCCTTTATATGTTGACTGGGGTCATGACTCATGATAGTTAGATAAGTAATTAGAGCAATATAACTCGGAACAGGCTGAAGTGCTTGGGTGCAACAAACCAAAGACTTGTTTCAATCATCAGTCAATTCCAAATCTCTAACTTCCGTCTGCTTCTTTAAGTAGGTGAGATTTCTTATCTCTTGATCTTTATGTTGGTTATATGTCATAGATCCAATAGAGACAAATATGTAATTTTACATTATTCCATTGATTAATAAAAATTGGCAGTTTATTTATAAGTATTGTCTATTTTTTGAATACTTGTAAAATAAATTCCTTAGAATGACGGTTAAAGGAATTAACAAGTTTAATTTTTGAGATCCAGTCATTCTTAAATGTTCCCGATCGTAAGATTATCAACATTAGGACATTGATAAATCCAGTTTAGATTGACATATGTTATGTCTGCTTTCTTGTCGAAGTGACACGAATTCAGTCACTCAAGGAACATTAGATGTCACGGTCAGTAATATGGTAGAGCTTTTGCAAGTTCCAACAGGGTCAATCACACGCCAGAAAACTAAGAATATCAGAGACGCAATGGCAGGACTAGCATAGAATGCCATGGCCGAGTGTGACAGACAACCCCAGGGCATATTGGCGTCACATGAGGGCTTCAATGGAGTGGGTCCAAAGCTATTTCACGTGACCCAAGTCATTCTAGAAGTCGTGCAATTGTCGATTTTGAAGATAGGATCATTTTGAAGAATTTGGTTTATGCTTTATATGTAATTCGGCCAAATGAGCTTGTATTTTGACCTTTTACTTGACATGTTGACTCTAGTTAGGCTATTTGTAACTTAGTTAGCTAGATCATTTGGGTCAAATTGGATTAGAACTAAGTTAGTTAGTTAAAGGACCTATTAGGCATTCTTTAGAAATGATCTCACTTTTGTTTACTTTTTATTTTTGATCTTTTTGCCACTTTCATAAAGATCTTGATGGGGATATTTGTAATATTTAGTGAATGACTACTTAGGGCTTTAGCTTTATGTAGACGTTGGGTAGTTTTAGAACCTTTTGGTCTTTTTACCTTTTAAATGACATTTTAGTAAATTTACCTTATTCTATATATTGTAAACTTTGTCTTCTTCAATGATAACTAACAAATTTCGAATTTCTTCAAAGAAAAATGGCTATGGCCGAATTTCAAGCTTAAGGGAGGGATTCCCCTTTGTTTCAGCTTTGACTTATCTAAGGCGTGGCAACCTTGGTGGCGTCTCCGTGCTAGCAGAACATTGCAAGGAATCATCTTAAGGGCTCTCAAAGACAAGTTCTTTGTGGGTACTCTTTGTGGCCTTGAAATAGTTTTGTTCCTACAAAATCAAATTCGCGGTGCTTGGGTTTCTATCCGTTGCGAGGGGTTTGCTTGGCCTTAAACATCCAAGTGAGTTATGCGTCATTTGGTATCAGAGCTTAGGGTTCCAAGGTCTGATTTTTCTATCTTAACTTTTTGTTTTTCATTTAATCTTTATTGTGTTTGTTGGTTATCAAGATACGTGTTCATCTTGATTCTTGGTTTTATGTTTCTTAAGTGTTTTGCCTTATTTTTTGAATCGCTTGTGACCGGCATACCGGTGTAAAAATACACTAGACACAGCTGCTAGAACCTGGGTAGTTTCATATCGGTCCCATACCGGGCTACATATCGGTCAACTTGTTCCAAAACATAGCTACTGGAACGGGCTAGTTCATACTGGCTTACATACCGGTTTCCGTATCGGTGAATCTGTGAGTAAAACATAGCTACTGGAACTGGGAAGCAACTATATCGATCCCATATCGGACCCAAACCGGTCAACACTTAGAATTTTTTTTTAAGAGCTCAAGTAGCCTGAAGAGCAAAAAAAATGTTCCAAAATTTGGTTGAGATTGGTTGGTTCCATATTATCAATTGGGTGTCTGAGGAGGCTAATTTAACAAAATTTCTATTGAGGCACCAAATTTTCATCTCAATTTGCATACGTCCGGGATTGTTTGCATGCTTGTTTGCCTATTGTCATAGTTTGTGATTTCCTTACTCCAGACATTCTAGCTTTAGGTTTTCTTTTAGTTTAGTGTACGTATTTGTAATTCTTACTCGCATTACTCTGTTTGCCCTACATTGATTTCTGTTGTTAATGTTAGCTTGAAGATTACACATTGTTGTGAACTTTTATGGTAAGTCATATTCACATTATATTGAGTGCAAACACGAGTGGAGTGGAGTGATACGTAATTGAGTGCAAACACATGAGCGTTGATGAGTGGTAATTGTATCAGTATTTTCCACTCATTTGACCTAATATTTTGTATAGATTCTTGAGTTTTGTGAATATTTTGATGTGTTTTGTGTTATTTTGTAGATAAATAAAGTTTCAGGACATTATGGAGCTGATTTGGGGCCAAAACAGTGAAAAACGGACAGAATGGAAAAATTGTAATTTTGCGCGTCGCGACGCCTAACGTGCGCCGCTCCATGCTAACATGCGCCGGGGACAGGTGTCAGCATCACAGCCCATCTGCTAACGTGTGCGCCGTGCCACGTGTCATCATCATATGGTGCCAACAATCGCCATCGCCACGTGTTGACACCTGTCATCCCACGTGTCTGGCACGTCATCATCCACATCAGCAGCTGATCGAGTCAACTCACCACGTCAGTGCCACATCATCATCAACCAATCACAGCGTGCCACATGTCACAATCCTACAGTGCCGACAATCACTGCCGCCACGTCACAGCCATGTCAGCTCAATTATTGAGTTAATCATCCACTTCGCCACGTCATTTGATAAGAATCTCGACGGACCAACAAGAAGCTGACAGGTGTCGCGTCGCGACTGGCAAAGCCTTGCGCATCGCGACACGGAGACCTCATCGACGCCTATAAATTAAGCTCGAGATTTCAGTTTCAGATGTACCTTCCTCTCTGAATTCTCTGATGTAAATAAGGAGTTTGTATCTAGTTTTCTTTAAATTTCAGTTTTGTAATTAATTTTTAGTTACTTTCTGTAATAATAATTTACTTTCTTTACTTTTTCAATTCTTACTATTCAACATGAGGAGGTAACTTCCCCCTGCTAGGGTGAAAGGTAAAATTTTTATTACTGCTATTTAGATTAATCTCCCTTAATTATAATATATTCACTACTTAAAATTTGACTTAACAATGATACCGCTATATTGGTCGGTTGGTAATCAATTGTAAACTGGTTTTAATTTGACTAAGCAAGGATACCGTATGGTTGGTCGGTTGGTAATTTACCGCCTATATGGCTGGTTTATGGACAAATATTGATACCGCATTTATGGCATGTCGGACTTAATTTTACTTAATCAGGTCACCGCTTATATGGCTGGTTGGTAATGTTATCACAAGTTAATATATTATATTAATGGAGATATCTAAATTAGTAGTGGTAAAAGTAGATCCTTTAACCATAACATTTTATTTTATTGTAATTTTACTTTTCAGTATTTACTTTACCATATTTATTTTTCAGCATTTTACTTTATGTCTTTTATTTTTAAGTTTTTACTAGCCCTAGTTATGTGTCGGAACTAAGTTAGTTATCTGGGGTTGTGATGAATTTTAATATCACCAGTTTATATGGGGTTATTTTATAGTTTGTGTAATTTAAAGGTTTACTTATTAAGTCTTAAGCTTAATGCGTCTTGTTAACTGGCCACTAATAAGATTGATCTGGTAAATCTAAAATAAACTTGACAAATGAATTTTAGGTTTTAGCCTTAGACTTAATAGCTCACGATCTTCCTTGAGGATAGATAACCCTTTAATAGATTTCCTTACATGATAGACATATACCTGTCGGGCGGGGTAGCCATAATTGGAACTTAAAATTAATGAATCCATGTAATTTGGTTGACATAGACATATGTTCAATTGGGTTATACTAGGTATTTGCATCTGACCATCGACATATGCTTTTGCATAATTTCGTGTTCCAGGTTAGTAAATCGATATATTACACAAACATGAAATAATCACTTCATCTTTAAAAAGATATTGGAAGAAATCACAACCGTGTATAGTTTCTTAATTTTGAATTTTCCTCAACCTACTTTTACGCAAATTTATTCAATTATTTTTAAATTTAAAATCATCATCATTTCAAATCAATCAATCAATCTTTTAGATATTAGTAATCATTTGGCCTCATAAAAATTAATTGCTTAGGTTTTAAGTACTCATGTGATCGATACTTTTTATACTACTTGAACGACACGTGCGCTTGCGTTATACGCGTGTGAAATCACCAGTCAAGTTTTTGGCACCGTTGCCGGGGACTTATTTATCTTTCACTATTAGTTTTGAGGTTAGATACCATTACTTGTATCTAATTTCTTTTTACTTATTGTTGTTGTTTTCTTGTGTTCCAGGTTCTCAGACACTACATGAGACGAACCAGAAGCTTTGAACTCCGACCGCTTGACCCATAAATTGAAAGAACCACCAACAGTTGAGAAGGGAAAGGCGAGAAGGCCAAGAAGCTTTAATCAACATGGAACCTGAACCTTTTGGAAGTTGCTCCATCAATACCCATTCGAGAAAGAACCATTCCGATGGTCGACAGCTTCATTTCCTGTATTGTACTTCCTCTCTTACCAGCAAATGCGTGTGACATCAAAACATGCATTCAGATGATTCAGCAGTCAGTGCAGTTTGGGGGGAAAACAATTGAAGATCCTAATACCCACATCAGCAACTTCCTGGAAGTTTGCGGCACTTTCAATTACAACCGAGAAGCTGAAGAAGCAATGAGACTGCGTGTTTTTCCATACTCCTTGAAAGACAGAGTTAAAGCTTGGCTACATTCACTACCAGCAGGTTCCATCACAACTTGGAACACTTTAGCCACCAAATTTCTTGCAAAGTACTTTCCACCAGCCAGAACTGGAAAGCTGAGGAATGACATCACATCCTTTGTGCAACAAGACTCGGAAAATCTCTACGAAGCTTGGGAAAGGTACAAAGATTTTCTCCGAAAATGTCCTCACCATGAGATTCCAAAATGACTTCAAGTCCAAACCTTCTATAATGGACTTTCTGGACTGATGAGAACAACAATTGATGCTGCTGCTGGAGGAGCTTTGATGGCAAAAGGAGAAGATCAAGCTTGGGACCTAATCGAAGAAATGGCCAATAATTCCTTGTGGCCAACAAAAAGGAGCATGATCCAAAGAATTACAGGAATTTATAAATTTGGAGCCAATACAGTAGTCAACGCCAAGCTGGATCAGATATGCAAATTCATGGAGACTCTCAGCACTGGATCCACAAGTTCACCATATGAAGGAGTACCAGAACCAAATCAACTTGAAGAAACGGTGAATTTTGTCAACAATTTCAACAGACAGTAGAACAATCCATATTCCAACACCTACAACCCAGGGTGGATGAATCATCCAAATTTCTCATAGAGCAACAATTCACGTCAAAAGAATTATCCACCACCTGGATTCCAGCAACAGAACAAAGGCCAGGAGCAGGCAAATGAACCAAGAATAGCAGAAGTGCTGGTTCAGTTAAAAAAGTACGATGCTATGTTTCAGAGCCAATCTGCTTCCATCAAAGCACTGGAGAATCAAATTGGACAACTAGCCATTGCTCAGAGTGACAGATCGCCAGGTAATCTTCCCAGTAACACATAACCAAATCCAATGAACCGAAGGAAGAAGCAATGTCAAGCCATCACCTTGAAAAGCGGTACTGAAATCAACAAAGATGTTGGAATCAAGGCAACAATTGAGGAAGTTCCAAAAGATGCAGTTCCACATATTGAGGAAAAAGAAGCAAAGGAAAAAGAAAATGATCAGATCATTCCACCTCCACATTTTCCTTAGCGTCTTCAGAAAAACAAAATGAACAAGCAGTTTGCTCGATTCCTGGAGGTGTTCAAAAAGCTGCACATCAACATCCCATTTGTAGAAACATTGGAAGAAATGCCCAGCTATGTAAAATTCATGAAAGATATTCTTTCACGAAAATGGAGATTGGGAGATTACGAGACAATAGCATTGACGGAAGAATGTAGTGCCATTATTCAAAGGAAACTTCCCCCGAAGTTGAAAGATCTTGACAGTTTCACTGTCCCATACACCATTGGAGAACACTACATCGGTAAGGCTTTATGTGACTTAGGTGCAAGTGTTAATTTGTTGTCTTTTTTTTTTATTTATAAGAAACTACAAATTGGAGAAGCAATGTCTACCTCAGTCTCTCTGCAACTTGTTGATCGAACGCTCGCATTTCCAAGAGTTGTTGTTGAAGATGTGCTGGTCAAAGTTGACAAACTCATTCTCCCAGCGGATTTCATTATCCTTGACATGGAGGAAGACAAAGATGTGCCTATCATTCTTGGGAGACCATTCTTGGCGACAAGTCAAACTGTTATTGATGTACAAAAAAAAGAACTAACCATGAAAGTTCAAGACCAATAAGTTACCTTTAATGTTTTCAAAGCCATGAAATTCTCGAGCAATGAAAAGGAAGAAGAATGTTTCAGAATTGATGTTGTTGATAGTATCGTTCAGGATACTGATACAACTCCCACGGGCAAACTTGAAGCTTGCATCACCAACATGACTGACAGCGAGCTAGATGCTGAAATTCTGGAATGTATCAACTATCTTGACAAGCCGTTTCGTTTCAAAGCGACATCATAAATGGAAACCCTGGAACTGCCAAAGAAAGATCGAATCAAGCCTTCGATTGAATAACCACCATATCTGGAGCTGAAGTTACTTCTGAGCCATCTCAGGTATGCATTTCTTGGAAACTCTTCTGAATTACCTGTTATTATTTCTTCTGCACTAGCATTGGAGTAGGAAGAAAAGTTACTGAGAGTGTTACGAGAACACAAAAGAGCCATTGGCTGGACTATAGCAGACATTCGAGACATTAGTCCATCATTTTACATGCACAAGATTCTGATGAATGATGAGTACAAACCCACAGTGGAGCATCAACGGAGACTCAATCCAATCATGAAGAAAGTCGTGAAGAAAGAAATCATCAAATGGTTGGATGCTGGCATCATTTACCCCATCTCAGACAGCACTTGGGTGAGTCCTATGTAGTGTGTGCCAAAGAAAGAAGGAATCACTGTAGTCACAAATGAAAAGAACGAGCTAATTCCATCAAGAACAGTGACTGGATGGAGAGTATGCATGGACTACCGAAAGCTGAACAAAGCCACGAGAAAATACCATTTTCCGTTGCCATTCATTGATCAAATGTTGAATAGACTGGCAGGACATGAGTTCTATTTCTTTCTGGACGGATATTCAGGGTACAATCAAATTGTCATCGCCCCAGAAGATCATGAGAAAACCACTTTTACATGTTCGTATGGTACTTTTGCATTCCGCAGGATGCCATTTGGATTATGTAATGTTCCTGCCACATTTCAGCGTTGCATGATGGCTATCTTCTCAGACATGCTAGAACAGAGTATGGAGGTGTTTATGGATGACTTCTCTGTGTTTGGAGACTCTTTTGACCACTGCTTGCAAAATCTGGAACATGTGTTACAAAGGTGCGAAAATACAAACCTGGTACTCAACTGGGAGAAATGCCACTTCATGGTGCATGAATGCATTGTTCTTGGACACCAGATCTCACAAAAGGGAATCGAGGTAGACAAAGCAAAGATTGAAACAATTGAAAAACTACCTCCACCAACATCTGTCAAAGGGATTCAGAGCTTTCTTGGACTTGCAGGTTTTTACAGGAGATTTATCAAAGACTTTTCCAAAATTGCAAAACCTCTTTGCAATATTCTGGAGAAGGATGTGCCTTTCAACTTCACCAAAGAATGCCATGAAGCTTTTGAAATCCTAAAACAGAAGCTGGTCTCTGCTCCCATCATTGTAGCACCAGACTGGATCCTTCCATTTGAGGTAATATGTGACGCTAGTGATTTTGCTGTAGGTGCAGTTTTGGGACAACACAAAGCAAAGATTTTCCACATTATTTACTACTCCAGCAGAACTTTGAATGAAGCTCAACTCAACTACACAACCACTGAAAAGGATTTGCTCGCAGTTGTGTACGTTTTTGACAAATTCCGCTCCTATCTGTTGGGTCCCAAAGTGGTGGTCTACACAGATCATTCAACAATCAAATACCTGATCACGAAGAAAGATGCCAAACCCAGATTAATCCATTGGATACTTCTTCTGCAAGAATTTGACGTGGAGATCAGAGACAGTAAAGGGACAGAAAATCAGGTGGCAGATCATTTATCGAGGCTTGAGAATGGAGAAACAGCTGGCAAAGAACTGACAATCAAAGAAACTTTTCCAGATGAACATCTGTTTGCCATGAAACATCATGATGTCCCTTGGTATGCTTACTATGTCAACTACATAGTTTCAGAAAAATGGCCGTTGGAATGGACAACTCAACAACGAAAGAAGTTGTTCAATGAAGTCAAGCATTGTGTTTGGGATGAGCCGTACCTGTTCAAACGTTGTGTTGATCAATTACTGAGGCATTGTGTTCCACATGAGGAGGTCAACAGTGCTTTGCAACACTGTCATTCATCACCATATGGTGGACACTAGGGGTGTTCACGGGTCGGGTCGAGTCAAGTTTTTTTGATTTTTTAATGACCCGATTGGGTCGGGTCAGTCGACCCGAAACCCGAAAATTGAGAACATGACCCGCGCGGGTCGGGTCAGAACGGGTCGGGTCAAAAAACTGCGGGTCGGGTCGGGTCACCATAAAAATTCAGTAAATATAATATATATATATCATTGATACAAATTTCATAAGGCAGGTGGGTGGCTGAGATGGCAAAGTAATTGGTTAATATCAAACTAATCTTGAGTTCGAATCTCACCAATTACATTTTTTTTAATAAACTAAAATTTCAAAATTTGCTTACACTAGGATTCGAACCTGGAAATATTGGATGACTCAGCAAGGTGTTTACCATTTCAGCTACGCTTGTTTGTGGTAAAAGTTGTATCATTAAAAATATATATATTATAATTATTATATTATTTACATCGGGTCAGGTCGGGTCAGACCCGAGTTTTCCAACCAAAACCCGTGACCCGACCCGACATTTTGGGTCGGGTCAAAATTGACCCGAAATTGAATTTTATAATTCTTAAACCCGACCGGGTCGGGTCGGGTCAGTGCGGGTCGGGTCGGGTCGCGGGTCGACCCGACCCTATGAACACCCCTAGCAGACACTTCAGCGAGAATAAAACTGCAGCCAAAGTCCTACAATCAGGTTTATTCTGGCCCACTCTTTTTAAAGATGCTTATCTTTTTGCTCTTCAATGTGACAGGTGCTAGAGAACGGGGAATATTTCGAGGAGAAATGAAGGACCATTGCAAAACATTTTGGAAGTGGAGATATTCGATGTGTGGGGTATAGATTTCATGGGACCCTTTGTTCCATCATTCAGAAACATGTACATCCTGGTTGCAGTAGACTACGTCTCCAAATGGGTTGAAGCAATTGCACTGCCATCCAACGATTCAAAAGTAGTGATCAAGTTCCTTAAAAAGAATATTTTCACTCGGTTCGGAACACCTCGGGCAATTATCAGTGATGGTGGCTCACATTTCTGCAACAGATACTTTGATGCACTCTTATCCAAATACGGAGTTACTCACAAGGTTGCCACTACTTATCATCCACAGTCAAATGGACAGGTTGAAGTTTCAAACAGAGAAATCAAAAGAATCTTGGAGAGAACTGTCAGATCAACAAGGAGGGACTGGTCAACAAAACTGGATGACGCATTATGGGCCTACCGAACAGCTTACAGGACACCCATTAGTATGTCCCCATATCGTATGGTGTTTGGGAAAGCATGCCATCTGCCAGTTGAGCTTGAACACAATGCGAACTGGGCACTGAGGAAGTTGAATCTTGATCCACAAGATGCATGAGAGAAACGACTTCACCAACTCAACGAATTGGAGGAGTTTCGTCTACAAGCTTATGAGAATGCCAGATTATACAAAGAAAATACCAAGAAATGGACCGAAAAATAGTGCGCAGACAATTGGAACCAAGGTAGCAAGTGTTGTTGTACAATTCACGGTTGAAACTTTTCCCTGGAAAGTTGAAATCAAGGTGGTCAGGTCCATTTGTGATCATTCAGGTTTTACCATATGGAACTGTTGAATTACTGGATCCCAACACCAACAACACATTCAAGGTTAACAGTTAGCGTGTCAAGCACTACTGGGGAGAATCATTTGAGCGACAAAAAGAAAGTGTCACACTTTCAAATCCAGCCTAACGTTCGAGAAGTCACATCTAGCTGACGACGTTAAACTTAGCGCTCGCATGGAGGCAACCCATGCAATTTGTGTATATATTGTGATCTGGTGTGTTTTGTTTTTGTGTGTTTTATTTTTGCAGGTAAAGTCATTTCACGATGGAAGAAGCTCTCGCAAATCTTCACAAGCAATTTCCTTCTCTCCCTCAAAAAACTCTGATGAAAGTCTACAAAGCTCGCTTGGAACGGATGAGACTACTGATGATCAAAGGTATTCCAACTGACATTCGTTGGATTATTGAAGCACGGGTCCGATTGACAGGTGAGTCTTCTGACTCTTTTATTTCACAGCTGCCTGGTTTTGGAAGAAGCACCTATGCAAAGAAACGTAGAGCTAAGCAAATGGGTGTTTGTTACAAATGTGCACGCTGGAATTGCAATACTCGTTGTCGTTCTTTAGGAATGGTGTCTGATAATCGCGAAGATAAAATTAAATTCATTAAGGATGGCTTGAGTAAGGAGTCTTTAGATGATATATCTTCGACTCTTGAGACGCATCCCAATAGATATGTTCATATAGCCATCCGCAAATTACATACACAATTCCAAAAAGAAAGAAAACAGTTAAGTCTCAGGAATCTGACTCAAAAAGACCCTGTTTGCCAATTTATAAGAAAATTGGATGGGAAGCTTGTCCCTGACGCATAGACGTCAATCAAGCTGTAAATTATTGTAAATATTATATCTCTTTGTCTTTTCCTAATAATTATGATTTGTTTTATTATTTTCTTTTATTTTCTCCGACAGGATCCAGACTTTTTTGACTATCACGATTTATTTTACTGTTTAACTAATAATTGTCATTTGGAAGGTACTAGTGCTATTATTTTTACTCACCCTTTCCAGGTGATATAAATTCAATTCATCATTGCGCTTTTGAAGGCATCCATATAAAAATGGAAGCCATTTCAAGAAGACGAGTTGAAAACATCTGTGTGTTTTGCGGTACTAGTGTTGGTACTAAGCCACAATAGGTAGCAGCAGCACAGGAATTGGGACGAGTCATAGCTGAGAAGAATATGCACCTAGTATATGGCGGAGGCAGTCTTGGACTAATGGGGATCGTTTCAAAGGCTGTATAGGATGGAGGCAGTCAGGTTCTGGGAATCATCCCAAAACCCTTGGCAGAGGCAGATCTTATAGGATCATCAAACGGAGAAGAACTGATCGTGCTAGGTATGTCTGAACGACTGGTGGAAATGATTAACCGTGCTGATGTTTTTATTGCTTTGCCAGGTGGTTTGGGTACGTTGGAGGAGATTTTTACAGCGCTATCTTGGGCGAACTTGAACATACACCAGAAACCAATTGGATTGTTCAACATAGATGGATTTTATGATTTTCGTTGTGTATTTCTTGATGATGTCCGGAGAAATGGGTTCGTGTCAAAACCTTTAAAAGAACTCCTCTTCACTGTCAGAACTGCCCATGATTTAATTGACCAAATCTTAGCCTATGAACCACAAATTGACCCTATCATTTCCAAGATAAAATGGTCTGATGATGATCGTGGTAAGAAGCGTCGGATAAATCTGGAGATTGTGAGGTTATATAATTATTTTCACATATTTATCACTTCTAATCTGTTTGTTGAAGCTTTGAGATGGCATGTGCTAGTTTGACAGTGACGAGAAGCTTGAGGCTTTAGATAGAAAGTTTACAGATATAATGGAGAACATGAATACTGCTTTGGAGAGGTTTTCAAAGAGTGTTGATAGTATACAGACATGTAGTATTCCACGAGTACCACCACAAGTTGTTCCACCGTGGCAAGTTCTACCACCTCGAGAACCGATAGTGGAAGAGGAGGCCGAGAATGATCCTGATGGGTTTGATGATTTGGAAGACTCTGTTAAGGTGGAATAGAGGTATAGGCCCAGGAATCATATGCAAGAGCGGAGGCATGATAGAAGAGATATGAGGTTTGATAGGCAGAGAGTATTTGATGAAAGACGTGAGGAATATGATAGGGGCTTATGATAGACATGGTGATATTGATGGTGATTTGAGTAGCATCAAGATTAGGATACCAAACTTTCGGGGCAAGAATGATCCTGAAGCGTATTTGGAGTGGGAGAATAAAATCGAGTTGATTTTCAACTGTCATCATTACTCTGATGAGAAAAATATCAATCTGGCAGCCATGGAATTCACTGATTATGCGATGATTTGGTGGGATCATATTGTCTCTAACATAATAAGGAATTATGAGAGGCCAGTTCAGACATGGGAAGAACTTCGAGGTCTCATGAGAAAACAATTCATACCCAGCCATTACTACCGAGAGTTGTATCAGAAACTACAGCATCTGTATCAAGGGGCCAAGAGTGTAGATGATTACTATGCTGAGATGGAGGTCGCCCTAATCAGGGAAAATGTAGTAGAGGATGCAGAGGTTAATAAGGCACGGTTTCTAGGGGGCTTGAATAGAGAGATTGCCAACATGGTGGAGTTGCATCATTATGTTGATTTGGAGGATATGATTCACATGGCTATCAAGGTAGAGAGGTAACTTAAGAAGAAGACTACATCCAGATTTGGTACTCAGACTACTCCTGCATGGAAGGGGAAATGGGTTCCTAATGATCGATGGGATTGAGGCTTTAACAAGCCAATGGCTGAACCAGGTGCCAAAGGTAAGGAAGCTGTGGAACCAAGCAAGGCTAAACTGAAACCTGAGGGTACAACACCCAAGACTAAGGATGTCAAGTGCTTCAAATGTTTGGGGATGAGACATTATGCTTCCCAGTGCCCCAACAGGCGCACATTGGTAATTGATAAGAAGAGTGGTGAGGTACATTCTACTGACAGTGAGGTTGAGGTTGGGGATGATGAGCCTGCGATAGAGGATACTAGTGACAGAGAGGGGGCTGCATAACCGCTGGATAACTTTTCTTTAGTTATGAAGCGTGCTTTGAGTGCACAGATTGGTGAGGATAAAAGTGATATACAGAGGGAGAACATATTTCATACTAAATGTCATGTGAATGGCAAGGGGTGTAGTATGATCATTGACAGGGCAGTTGTACTAATGTCGCAAGTACATCTTCAGTTGAGTGGTTGGGATTAGATTGCTTGAAGCATCACAAGCCTTACAAGTTGCAGTGGTTTAATGACTGTGGAGAAGTATGGGCAACTAGGCAGGTATTATTGAGCTTCACCGTTGGGCTTTATACTGATGATATTTTGTGTGATGTTATACCCATGCATGCAGGACACATTCTTTTAGGAAGGTCGTGGCAGTTTGATAGAAAGGTTATACACGATGGGTTTAAGAATAAGTATTCATTTCAGCATAAGGGAAAACCCATTACCTTATACCCACTTACACCGAGGCAAGTCCACAAAGATCAAGTCAAGTTGCAACTTGAGAGAGATATAGAGAAAAAGAGTGCAAACACAGCCTTGGAGAAAACACATGAGGGGAGTGTGACTGAACCTGGTAAGGAAATTAAGGTTAAGGCCGTGAGTGTTCCTAAGGGGTGTGTGAGTGAACCTAAAGGGGAAACGAAAGGGCAAGTGAAAAAGAGCTTCTACATTGGTGATGGTGAAGCAAAGAGAACTTACAAGGCTAGCAAGCTCATGATTTTGCTAGTCTACAAATATCACCATATTTGTATAGCTTACACTGACCCTTTGCTTCCTTTGTCCATTTCATTTCTTTTGCGGGAATTCAATGATGTGCTGACAGAGGACATTTCTAGTGGGCTCCCACCCATTAGAGGTATTGAGCACCAGATAGATTTCATACCCGGCGCAATCATTCCCAATAGACCAGCCTACCGAAGCAATCATGAGGAAACAAAGGAACTTCAGAGGCAAGTGCGGGAGTTGATGGAGAAAAGGTATGTCAGAGAAAGTATGAGTCTCTCTGCGGTACCAGTTCTTCTAGTTCCTAAGAAAGATGGGACGTGACATATGTGCATTGATTGTCGAGCGATCAACAATATAACGGTAAAGTATCGTCACCCTATTCCTAGACTAGATCACATGTTAGATGAATTGCATGGTTCCAAAAATTTTAGTAAGATTGATTTAAAGAGTGGATACCATCAGATTCGCATGAGAGAGTGAGATGAGTGGAAAACTACATTTAAGACCAAGTATGGCTTGTATGAATGGTTAATTATGTCATTTGGTCTTGCAAATGCACCTAGCATATTTATGAGATTGATGAATCATGTTATGCATACATTTATAGGTAGGTTTGTTGTAGTTTATTTTGATGACATCTTAGTTTACAGTAAAACAATAGATGAGCATGTTACGCATTTGAAGCATGTTCTTGATGTGTTAAGGCATGAGAAAATGTATGCTAACATTGATAAGTGCACTTTTTGTATGGATAGAATGGTTTTCCTTGGTTTTTTTATAAGTGCAGATGGCATCAAAGTTGATGTGGAAAAGGTAAAGGCGATTCAGGATTGGCCTACAACTGTGACCGAAGTCAGAAGCTTCCATATTTTAGCAAACTTCAACCGTAGATTTGTTAGAGACTTCAGCAGTATTACAGCACCACTGACTGAAGTAGTGAAGAAAACTGTTGGCTTCAAATGGGAAGAAGAGCATGAGCGTGTATTCCAGGATCTTAAAATGAAGTTATGCAGTGCAACCAGTTTTGGCGCTACCCAACTTTGAGAAGACATTTTAGATTGAGTGTGACGTATCCGGATTAGGCATTGGAGCTGTTCTTATCAAGAAAAGCGTCCAATAGCCTACTTTAGTGAGAAGCTTAACGGAGCAGTTTTGAGATACCCCACATACGACAAGGAGTTTTATGCGCTAGTGAGAGCCCTTGATACTTGGCAGCATTATCTATGGCCTTGAGAGTTTGTGATCCATACAGATCATGAGTCATTAAAGCATTTGAAAGGTCAAGGTAAGCTAAACAAACGGCACGCACGATGGTTAGAGTTTGTTGAGACTTTTCCATACGTAATTCGCTACAAACAAGGTAAGGAAAACAATGTCGCCGATGAACTATGGCGAAGGTATGCTTTACTTACTTCATTGAATGCAAGGATGCTTGGGTTTGAATTTAGTAAAAAAAACTTTATGAAAATGATACTGACTTCAGTATTATCTATTATGCATGTGAAAAGTCTACATTTAGTAAATTCTACCAACATGATGGGTTTCTGTTTAAGGAAAATAGATTATGCATTCCTGTTTGTAGTATGCGTGAGTTGTTAGTTAGGGAAGCGCATGGGGGTGTTGGGGAAGTTGTGGAACCCCTAGAGTCGGATCGGTTCCCCGCGCAATGGAAGTGGGTCAAACCTGTGGATATCTAGCATGGCTGTATTTAAAAAATTAATAAAATACAATATTTTTTTTTACAGGTGTTTTAGGGACAACCAGAAATAAATTTGGATCTGGAAAAATCATCGGGATAAAAATCAAACAAATTTCAAAAATTTTCGGACCCGTGTTACTAATTGGGGCAAGCCCAAACACCTGTTTTTTTTTAAAATTTATTTTCTAAAAATAAAACCCCTTAAAAACACTTAAAATCACCCAAAACTATTTTAATTTCAAAACCAACCACAACATTTATTATAAAATAAATATATATAAATTCTAAATATATATATATTTATATATATATATATATATATGCATTTCTTTGAATCAAATTACAACCCAAAATAGAATCTAAATAAGAAATGTCTCATGAATAATTCTAGGTCACCCAAAGGTGGTCAAGTGATTCTAGAATGGTAGCCATAACCCTAAGCTTTAATTTAGAGTTCCAAACTCTTATTAATTGTTCCATGTCCAACATGAACATCTTTGACCTAATACATAAGCATGTTGTGTTTATACTTCTAAAGTGTCCTAACACAATTGATTAGCATTTTTCATCATTAAGCTATATGATCATGCATCTAATACACAAATGAACATATCTTATGAGAAGATCAAACATTACCTAGAAAGCTTGATGCAAGATCCAATCTACTTCTCCTTTGTTGAAATTGTGGGAGAACCTCCAAGGTGTGCAAGCTTGACTTCAAGATCCAATCTTATTTCCAATGTTTCCAAGCTTCACTTCAGGATCCAAACTTGATTTCTCCTTGATGAAATGTTGTAGAGACCTCACAAGCTTCTCTAAACACTTCTCTAACTTAGGCTAATCTCTCAAGAATTTGCTTATGCTTATTAGTTTTCTTGTACTTGTAATTAAAACCTTCCTAAAGCTTGTTATTTATAGCAAAACTTATGTAATTTTTAATTAATAAAAGTTGTAATCAACTTTTAAGTGTGCTTAATCTAATTTGTACAAATATGTATAATTAGGTGTGACTAATCTCTATTGTCTCCCACTTTGATTTAATCCAATTAAATCAAGCCAATGATTAGGAAATGGATTAGATCAATGTTCGCCAATTTGATTTAATCCAATTAAATCAAGCCAAAACCACATATTATTACATACTTATAATTACCATAATATCCTCAAATGGTAGAGATAATTATGATTTTACAATTAATCCCTTGTGTAATTATTGAATTAATCCAATTAATTCAATTAGGTCAAAGTAAATAATCAATGTTATCCAATAACACTTGATTATCTTAGTTGATAATTATAATATCGAATATTATCTTTTAATGAAATTAATCGGCTACCCAAGTGCTCAACTAATACACTTCATGTTGGGACTCTCTAAGTTCAGACACGTTCGTCATATAAGTCTAGCTAATATGTACGCAATTCGGCCACCTCCGAATTCGTGAAGAACACGAATGACCTTTCTGAACTATACAAGTCGAAGTCATCACATATGTTTAACAATCCCTCCGTAGTAGGCTATCCGAGTTGTGCTTAGGAAACATAGAATATACCGTCAAGTTTCCGAGACACACATCTCATGTCGACATGTCCACGATTCTTCATAACTGATGCGATCCACCCTAGGTGATCGACTTTGGCCAAAGATTTAAGAATCATGACTTTACTAACATGGATACCTAAACCCCTTACGGTACACATACGGGGCGAAAGATCCTATCTCACTTCGCACTTAATTACTGAGTGCATCGGTCCACACACACCAACGAACATCTAGAGGCCAGACCATGAAAGGTTTCTGACATACATGGCATCAAAGTGTGGAGGATCTCACAAAAAATCAATGTTATCATATAGTCAAAGGATTACATATGCTACTCGACACGAGGAGATTCTGATTGACGGGTGGTGTATACTTCCAACTATTAGGAATCATCTGTGAGTCATTCAGTATTCGCTTCAACGAATACCCATATGTCTATACAAGTTTCCAAAACTCATGGTACATCCGGTTAAACCATTGGAACTCCAATTCCAATATATGACATGTGCTAGTCTTCTAGGTTATAGGAATTCGACTGTATTCCAAAACCAACGACTATGAATATTTACTTTAAGAATAGTTTACACCTATTGTCAAGACTATTCTAAGGTTGATGTCATTCTTAGCATTTCTATACATCAATCTAATACGCATAATGACAATACCATTATAAGTTATGAAATGTAAAATGTAGTTATTTTATTAATAAATAATAAAATATACAATTCGAATTGGCACTCCAAACACCAACTCCATCAGAGGGAGGTTTAATGGGGCACTTTGGCATTGCCAAGACCTAAGGAGTATTGAGCGAATATTTCTATTGGCTTAAAATGCGGAGAGATATTGAGCGTTTGTGTGATAAATACTTAACTTGTAAAAAGGCTAAATCTAAGGTTATGCTCATGGTTTGTATACACCTGTCTGTACCTAGCGAGAGCCATGGGTAGATGTATCAATGGACTTTATATTGGGTTTACCTATGACTATGCGGGGTAAAGATTTCATTTTTGTAGTGGTTGATAGGTTCAGTAAGATAACACAATTTATAGCATGTCATAAGACTGATGATGCCACTAACATTGCTGACTTGTTCTTTAGAGAAGTAGTACGACTGAATGAAATTCCACGAAGTATAGTTTCAGATCGTGATGTTAATTCCTTAGTCATTTTTGGAAAGTTTTTATGGGTTGAGTTGGTGTAGGCACTGTATTTTTGCATATAAGTCCCTATGATGAGTCTCATTTGGAGGCACTACCTTTTAAGTCACGGAAGTCACGAGAAACGGACGTCGGAAGGGGAAATTCAGAATAAGTACGTCATCGGATTCATTTCACAAGTTCACTATTTTCGTTCGTGCTGCGTTCGTTACTTCGTTCGAACGTCAAACAGATTGCGGGCGTTCGTGCCGCGTTCGAGGAGGCGTTCGAACGGTGTCGGTAATTCTGGTTTTGCTGCTAGCCTCACACCCAAGCCCAATTAACCCACCAAAGCCCATAAAACACATCCCAATTAATAAAACACATTTAAAACACATGGGAAATTAAATTAAATCTTAATTAATTAAACATTGAATTAAATAAAATATTTAAACCATTTACCAATTAAATAAAACATAAAATATAATCATAACTAATTAAGACAAATCAAATATATTAACTTCCTAACCAAACAAATCACATACTAAATTAAAAAGATGTCATGCCTAATTAAAATCAATCATAACAAATTAAAATTTTGTATTCCTAATCTAGCCAAATTTGTCCCCCATCAAATCCCTTGCTTTCCTTGTCCAACACCAAATCAAATCCTCCCTTTAATGCCAAATCCCTTCCTTGTGAGACAAGGTGAAGCCCTAGCCATTCTCTATATAAACAACACCTCTCCAAGGCATTCCCCTCCCCTAGTGCACGCCCATTACAAGAAAAGAAGCAAAGAATTTCCAACCCCTTTCCCCTAGCTCATTCACACAAGAAACACCCAAGCTCATACACACAACTCACACGAAAATCACAACACCCACAAGAAACACCCAAAGCTTATTGACACAACTCTCCCTCACTCTCAATAATCGAAGATCACAAACCAAAGAACCCTCATTGCCTTGACCAAAACACATCCCGAACATCCCCTTTACCTCATCAAAACAGCCCCCGAACCACACCATAACACCACCGAAAATCACACCCAAAACAGTAGCCAAAACATCCCAAGAACAGTAACTAAAATACAGCAGCAGAACAGTAGCAAAACGGCAGCGAATCGGAGTCAAAAGCAGCAGCAAAAGACGGAGAACGACGACTCCAAACGGTGAGACAACGAACGAGAGCAGTGAACCAGTGAACCGGAAGAGTTGCGGAGCATCCACCTTTCCGACGATCGTGTGCCGTACATCCGAGAGGTGATTTAAAAGGTTAGACCTGAGGGTACTTTTCACACTCATTTTATTTGATTTTTGTTATTCATCTTGATCGTATTTTAATTATTTGTTGAATCTTGTTTGTGTATGATGTGTGTTGTGGGTATTGGATGAATGGAAAAGTGTCGTCTCTTGTGGTATATAGGATGGAAACCCGGACATAAATTTCATAGCCGATTCCGAATGGACGGTAGTATGATCTGTACTCGGGATACAACTCCACGTACCACTTGAGTAAACGGCACACTCTTTTGTTTTATGTTGCTTCGGTTTATTTATTTTTCGTTATTTGAATTCTGCATGTTACTTTTGTATGTGTGATACAACCGAGCGCATGGGCTTAGTAAGTCGGATTAAAGGTCCCCTATTTGGAGGGGTTAAAATCCTTTACCACGATGCTTTGCCGCACCGGTTGATGTGTGTTCGGTTGAATGCAAGATATGTTCAATCAGACATACTAAGTTTGATATGATTGTCTTTATTTTTATATGCATTGAGATAAGCGCATGGGCTTAGTAAGTGTGATGAAAGGTCCTCTAATTGAAGAGGTTAAAATCTTTTTCCACGATGCTTCGCCGCGCCTCGTATTTCACTATTTGCTTTTTTATGTGTGTATTGCATCACATTTTAAGCATCAGGTCAGTTCCCGTTCGAACGCGTTATCAAACACTATACGAACGCGACCCTTCTGTTTTCTGTTCGAACGCGTTTTACAAACGCTACTCGAACGCGCATGCATTTTGTTTCATCAGGTCTGGATCCGTTCGAACGCGTTATCGAACGCTATACGAACGCGAACCTTCTGTTTCCCGTTCGAACGCGTTTTACAAACGCTACGCGAACGCACACGCACCTTCTTAGTCTTAGCATGCATCAGGTCTGGTTCCGTTCGAACGCGTTCTCGAACGCTACGCGAACGCATACGCACTTTCTTAGTCTTATCATGCATCAGGTCTGGTTCCGTTCGAACGCGTTCTCAAACGCTATACGAACATGAACCTTCTGTTTACCGTTCGAACGCGTTTACGAACGCTACACAAAGCGCGCACACTGAACTGAGTCTGTCTCATCATATTCATGCATAATTGCCTCTTGGTTGATCTTTCTTGTATTATGTAGCCAATCATATTATTTGTATTCCTGCATTTATCCATTCTATGTGTTCTTGGGATGATATTCAAGCATGATTAGGCTGTTAGCATGTTATTTGGTTAATATGTTCATGAGATAGTATTCAAGCATGATTAGGTTGTTCTTAGTTTTCCATATCATATGATTGAGAAATGTTCATGAGATTGCCATGAGATGTTGCATGTTGTGATGAACTTGTTGATGTATGCATGTGAATTTAGAAGCATGATACTCTTGGAAATAAGTGTTACTTAAACTTGATTAAATTATTACATAAATCCTTTCATTACAAGTGACATAAGTAAGGGACCATTCCGAACCCAACGGTTTGAGGTCTTCCCTTGCGAGGGGTGAGTGCGGCCTTAAATCTCATTTTCCCGGTTCACACCGGGTGGGCACTCCATCATTCTCCGGTTTAGTCCCCTGTGGCTACTCCGTACTCCCGACCGGGCCGCGAGCCCGGGACAGCATGCGTCGCCCAGATCCTGTCCCCACAGTCTGGCGACTCCACTGGGGATAGAGAATCGGCCCCGAATATTGTCTTGTAATGTTTGGATTTATGTTTTAATTGACCGTGTCTATAGTGGATAAAATGGGGGTTTAATCAAAGGCATTTTAAGGCTAGGTAATGGTTTGGTGTCTTCCTTCATTCACTACCTTTCTAGAAGGAAAAGCTGTGAAGGCACCTATATGGCCATCTACTCGTAGCCTATTGTGATGGACTAATTTGGAGGACTCGTTGTTTATTTCTGACACCAAGCGATAAGAGCCTAAGAGGCTTGGGTATTTAAGTGAGCCTCGCTCCACCTTCCCTCTGGGGAATCTACAACGGGAAATCCATTTGACAGTCTGTCACACACCATAGCTCATTGGCACGTACCTTAGTGTATAAAAAAGGGTGCGCTCACTTGGTTGCTCGAACCCTTGATTGGGGAGACCTAGTTGTGGGCCATCCTTCGCCGATGAGAGCCTTTGTCTACACTCTTGTGAACCCACCCATAGACCGGGGTTGTATGGTTAAAGTAACAATTATTTCCTTGAGTATGTGCTTGTGGACCATCCTCATTTGGATGCAGTTGGACCATTGTCAGAAATGCGGACTTGCTGGGCCATTTAAACTGGGGCGAGTTCGTACCTTATGACCATTGGGCCAAAGCTTCTGAAATGTTGATGGGCCATTCTGTAGAAATTATTGTCTATGTTTGCATTATCTTTCTTTGGCTTGTGTTCGGAACATTCCATTTGGATTAGTTGGACCATTTGCATGAGATGTGAACTCGTTGGGCCATTTAAACTGGGACGAGTTCACTCCTATGACAGTTAGCCCAAAAGCTTCTAAAATGATAATGGGCCGATTTGTTTGAAAATTTTAGTTGATTTAGTATGTTATATATGTTACATGCATCTCATGCACCCCATGCATACATACATCATTAACCCTGTGTTCTGAAAGCCATCATAGATTCCCGTTGGGTTAGAAAAAAGGGAAGACTCACCAAAATACTGAGAACAGACATGAGTGAATCAGATATTGAGGTATCCCGGATAGATCAGTTGGAAAATGGTTTCGCCAAGATTACTGAACAGTTGCAAGCCTTGACTACTGCCATGACAAATATGGTTGTGCCCCGTGCTGGGGGAAATTCTGAGAATGTGAGGCGTGATGAGCCTTCGAATGGGTTGGGGGATGATGTCCCCACTTTTGATGATGACATGGCAGAATATGCAACAGGCAGAGTGATTGGGTCTCAGGCAGAATTTCAGAAGCTTCGGGATCAGGTTGAAACAGTTACCCGCAAAATGAGGGGTAAGAACGAGGATTTGCTAGATTATGAGGCAATGACCTTCGGAGAACAGCTGCCAGCTCAGTTTAAAATGCCCGACATGGCCAAGTTTAACAGGAACGGAGACCCGAGGGTCCATCTGCAGCAATATGTCTCAGTCATGAGTTCAATGGGCCTATCACAGCGCCAAGTCCAAAAGATTTGGGATGTCACTCGAGGGGGCACCTGTGGTTTGGTATCATAGCCTTAAGAAGAAGGTTAAGGAAGATTGGAAGGAACTAGCTGATGCTTTTCTGAAGCAGTATGTTACAGACTTAGAAATTGACTTGTCACTCCGTGATTTGGAGAACACTAAGCAGAAGCCGGAAGAAAGCTTCAAGGAGTATGTAGACCGCTGGAGAAGCCAGCTTCTGAAAATGCAGACTCGGCCCTCTGAGAAGGACCAGATTAAAGTGATCATCAAGGGCACTAAGCCCTCGATCTACAGCAAGTTGAGGAGGATGACCTCCATGATTGCTGATTTCCGACAGTTGAGGGAAACTGTCATGGACATTGAAGAAGAGGAGGCGGAAAACCGGAAGTTTTATGGCCAGAATAGAAGGAATTTTGGGGGACATCCTGAAGCCAAGTCTTCCAGTGCTGAGGTCACTGCCATCAGGAACAGACGTTTCTCCAACTTGGGTAGACCTCTATCAAAGGTGTTTGAGAAATTGAAGATGCAAGGACTCCTGAAACCCTTGGAACCTAAACCACTCCCCAGCCATGTGCCGCACTACCTTGACTTGAACTTATTCTGTTATTTTCACCAGCAAAAGGGTCACGAAACTGACAACTGCCCCCGCCTTAGGCATGAGATCCAAGACCTGATTGACACCCACAAAATACCTGACCCAGAAAGAGAGCAACCCAGCACACACAGGAATCCTCTACCAAATTACCACTCCGTCCCACCACCATGATCAACTTTGGCTTGCCTGAAACCTTTGTCCTCCAAACCCTCAACCACCAAGCTTCTCACATGGGGATAATGGATAATAACAACGAAGAACCAGAGGCTGAGGAAGAAGGCACTGCTGTTTCTCCAAGTTTATCTTGCATTTTTAATAAAGACATTGATTTTGTTTGCTTGTTCGAACCTTTTCTCAACAATAATAAAGAAGTTCACTTCGCTTACTTGCCTGAATCTCAACTTCTCAACTTGCAACATGAGTGCATGTGACAAAAGCATTCAATCTTGGTACTATGATACTCAGAACGTAGGGAATCCTCAGAAGAAGCAAGCAGAAAAGATAAGTTGGCCATTCAGAAATTGGGAAATGAAGACAGTGAGACTGTTAGACTTGGAAAGGAATGAGTTCACAGAACCAATTAGTGTAGACAGATTGAAGCAGTACTTTGCCTAAGGAAGAGAAGACCGGGCTGTCACTAAGGGAATTGACCGAAGACCTAACCCAACGGGATAGGAAACTCATGCATACATGCATACACGTAACATATTTTGCATCCTTTTTTTTGTGTTTGTTTTGTTTTATATTAACAGGTTTCGAAGAAAGAAAGAGAGAAAAGCAGCAAAGGCAAGCTAGTCAGAAACAGCAACAGTACAGTTTCAGGAACGAATCCAGGGAATGAATCTCTCAGAATTTGGAATGAATCCGGGGAATGAATCTCTCAGATTTTGGAACGAATCCAGGGAATGAATCTCTCAGAATTTGGAACGAATCCAGGGAATGAATCTCTCAGAATTTGGAACGAATCCAGGGAATGAATCTCTCAGAATTTGGAATGGATCCAGGGAATGAATCTCTCAGAGTTTGGAACGAATCCAGGGAATGAATCTCTCAGAATTTTGGAACGAATCCAGAGAATGAATCTCTCAAGAATTTGGAATGAATCGGGGAATGAATCTCTCAGATTTTGGAACGAATCCAAGGAATGAATCTCTCAGAATTTGGAATGAATCCAGGAATGAATCCGAGGGTCGAGGCCCACATCAGCCAGTTGGGATGAATCCGAGGGTCGAGGCCCACATCAGTATCAGTTGGGGGCGAGGCCCATATCAGTAGCAGTTAGGGCGAGGCCCACTTCAGCATCAGTTTTGGATGAATGAATCCCGAGGGTCGAGGCCCACATCAGTATCAGTCTGGGGGCGAGGCCCATATCAGTAGCAGTTAGGGCCGAGGCCCACTTCAGCATCAGTTTTGGGGATGAGTCCAGGGTCGAGGCCCACATCACTATCAGTTTTGGGGATGAGTCCCAGGGTCGAGGCCCACATCACTATCAGTTTTGGGGATGAGTCCTAGGGTTGAGGCCCATTGCATCACAAGCCGAGAATGGCACTCCAAGAATGGAAACACGGTTCGGGAATGGACAACCTCACGGTAACGGTTCGGGAATGGACCACATCACAGCGGTTCGGGAATGAACCAGGGGTCGCAGCACCTCACCACCCAAATCAACTCAACACGTGGAAAGTCAAGTGGCAGTTGGCGCGCCAGGTAAGTGAAAATGCATTGCATAACTTTGATAGGATTGTCACTGTTGCACATTACACAAGTCCCATCAAAGTGGGGGCGGACTGTAGGCACTGCATTTTTGCATATAAGTCCCTATGATGAGTCTCATTTGGAGGCACTACTTTTTAAGTCACGGAAGTCACGAGAAACGGACGTCGGAAGGGGAAATTCAGAATAAGTACGTCATCGGATTCATTTCACAAGTTCACTGTTTTCGTTCGTGCTGCGTTCGTTACTTCGTTCGAACGTCAAACAGATTGCGGGCGTTCGTGCCGCATTCGAGGAGGCGTTCGAACGGTGTCGGTAATTCTGGTTTTGCTGCTAGCCTCACACCCAAGCCCAATTAACCCACCAAAGCCCATAAAACACATCCCAATTAAAAACACATTTAAAACACATGGGAAATTAATTAAATCTTAATTAAAAATTAATTGAATAAATAAAATATTTAAACCATTTACCAATTAAATAAAACATAAAATATAATCATACCTAATTAAGACAAATCAAATATATTAACTTCCTAACTAAACAAAATCACATACTAAATTAAAAGGATGTCATGCCTAATTAAAATCAATCATAACAAATTAAATATTTTGTGTCCTAATCTAACCAAATTTGTCCCCCATCAAATCCTTTGCTTTCCTTGTCCAACACCAAATCAAATCCTCCATTTAATGCCAAATCCCTTCCTTGTGAGACAAGGTGAAGCCCTAGCCATTCTCTATATAAACAACACCTCTCCAAGGCATTCCCCTCCCCTAGTGCACGCCCATTACAAGAAAAGAAGCAAAGAATTTCCAACCCCTTTCCCCTAGCTCATTCACACAAGAAACACCCAAGCTCATACACACAACTCACACGAAAATCACAACACCCACAAGAAACACCCAAAGCTTATTGACACAACTCTCCCTCACTCTCAATAATCGAAGATCACAAACCAAAGAACCCTCATTGCCTTGACCAAAACACATCCCGAACAGCCTCTTTACCTCATCAAAACAGCCCCCGAACCACACCATAACACCACCGAAAATCACACCCAAAACAGTAGCCAAAACATCCCAAGAACAGTAACTAAAATACAGCAGCAGAACAGTAGCAAAACGGCAGCGAATCGGAGTCAAAAGCAGCAGCAAAAGACGGAGAACGACGACTCCAAACGGTGAGACAACGAACGAGAGCAGTGAACAGTGAACCGGAAGAGTTGCGGAGCATCCACCCTTCCGACGATCGTGTGCCGTACATCCGAGAGGTGATTTAAAAGGTTAGACCTGAGGGTACTTTTCACACTCATCTTTATTTGATTTTTGTTATTTATCTTGATCGTATTTTAATTATTTGTTGAATCTTGTTTGTGTATGATGTGTGTTGGGGTATTGGATGAATGGAAAAGTGTCGTCTCTTGTGGTATATAGGATGGAAACCCGGACATAAATTTCATAGCCGATTCCGAATGGACGGTAGTATGATCTGTACTCGGGATACAACTCCACGTACCACTTGAGTAAACGGCACACTCTTTTGTTTTATGTTGCTTCGGTTTATTATTTTTCGTTATTTGAATTATGCATGTTACTTTTGTATGTGTGATACAACCGAGCGCATGGGCTTAGTAAGTCGGATTAAAGGTCCCCTATTTGGAGGGGTTAAAATCCTTTACCACGATGCTTTGCCGCGCCGGTTGATGTGTGTTCGGTTGAATGCAAGATATGTTCAATCGGATATACTAATTTGATATGATTGTCTTTATTTTTATATGCATTGAGATAAGCGCATGGGCTTAGTAAGTGTGATGAAAGGTCCTCTAATTGAAGAGGTTAAAATCCTTTGCCACGATGCTTCGCCGCGCCTCGTATTTCGCTATTTGCTTTTTTATGTATGTATTGCATCACATTTTAAGCATCAGGTCAGTTCCCGTTCGAACGCGTTATCAAACGCTATACGAACGTGACCCTTCTGTTTTCCGTTCGAACACGTTTTACAAACGCTACTCGAACGCGCATGCATTTTGTTTCATCAGGTCTGGATCCGTTCGAACGCGTTATCGAACGCTATACGAACGCGAACCTTCTGTTTTCCGTTCGAACGCGTTTTACAAACGCTACGCGAACGCACACACACCTTCTTAGTCTTAGCATGCATCAGGTCTGGTTCTGTTTGAACGCATTCTCGAACGCTACGCGAACGCATACGCACTTTCTTAGTCTTATCATGCATCAGGTCTGGTTCCGTTCGAACGCGTTCTCAAACGCTATACGGACATGAACCTTCTGTTTACCGTTCGAACGCGTTTACGAACGTTACACGAACGCGCACACACTGAACTGAGTCTGTCTCATCATATTCATGCATAATTTCCTCTTGGTTGATCTTTCTTGTATTATGTAGCCAATCATATTATTTGTATTCCTGCATTTATCCATTCTATGTGTTCTTGGGATGATATTCAAGCATGATTAGACTGTTAGCATGTTATTTGGTTAATATGTTCATGAGATAGTATTCAAGCATGATTATGTTGTTCTTAGTTTTCCATATCATATGATTGAGAAATGTTCATGAGATTGCCATGAAATGTTGCATGTTGTGATGAACTTGTTGATGTATGCATGTGAATTTAGAAGCATGATACTCTTGGAAATAAGTGTTACTTAAACTTGATTAAATTATTACATAAATCCTTTCATTACAAGTGACATAAGTAAGGGACCATTCCGAACCAAACGGTTTGAGGTCTTCCCTTGCGAGGGGTGAGTGCGGCCTTAAATCTCATTTTCCCGGTTCACACCGGGTGGCGACTCCATCATTCTCCGGTTTAGTCCCCATGGCTACTCCGTACTCCCGACCGGGCCGTGAGCCCGGGACAGCATGCGTCGCCCAGATCCTGTGTCCCCACATTTGGGAACTAAATTTTTATATTCTAATACTTGCACCCCCAAACTATGGACAAATCGAGGTGGTTATAGGACTTTGACTCAGTTATTACGTACTATTATCACTAAGAACTTAAAAATTGGGATGATTGTTTGCCTTTTATTGAATTTGCATAGAAACTGTAGCATTCATTCTTCTACATCTTATTCACCATTTGAAATTGTTTATGGTTTTCAGCCACTAACTCCATTAGATCTGTTACCATTACCTATGATGAGCATGCATGTTAAATGGCAAAAGAAAAGCTGATTTTGTGAAACACATACATGAGAAAGCAAGAGAGCACATACATATTAAGAATGAGCAATATGCTTCTCATGCCAATAAAGGAAGAAAATGTGTGGTATTTCAGCCTGGTGATTGGGTTTGGATACACATGCGCAAGAATCGATTTCCTGAACAACGTAAATCCAAGCTACAACCAAGAGGAGATGGTCCATTTCAAGTTTTGGAGCGGATCAATGAAAATACATACAAACTGGATTTACAAGGTGAGTATAATGTATCTGTTACATTTAATGTTTCTGACTTAACTCTTTTTTATGCAGGTACAGATTCGAGGTCGAATCCTTTTACAAGTGGGAGGGAATGACACGAATCCAGCGACTGAAGGAACATCAGATGTCACGGCCAGTAATATGGTAGAGCCTTTGTAAGTTCCAACAGGGCCAATCACACGCCAGAAAGCTAAGAAGATCAGAGACGCAATGGCTGGACTAACACAGAATGCCATGGCCGAGTGTGACAGACAACCCTATGGAATATTAGCGTCACATGAGGGCTTCAATGGAGTGGGTCCAAAGCTATTTCACGTGGCCCAAGTCATTCTAGAAGTCGTGCAATAGCTGATTTTGAAGATATGACCATTTTGAAAAATTTGGCCATTTTATACCTTATATGTAATTCGGCCAAATGAGCTTGTATTTTGACCTTTTGCTTGACATCTTGACTCTAGTTAGGCTATTTATAACTTAGTTAGCTAGATCATTTGGGTCAAATTGGATTAAAACTAAGTTAGTTAGTTAAAGGACCTATTACGCATTCTTTAGAAATGATGCCACTTTTGTTGAATTTTTATTTTTGATCTTTTTGCCACTTGCATAAAGATCTTAGTGGGGATATTTGTAATATTTAGTAAATTACTACTTAGGGCTTTAGCTTTATGTAGTCATTGGGTAGTTTTAGGACCTTTTGGTCTTTTTACCTTTTAAATGGCATTTTAGTAAATTTGCCTTATTCTATATATTGTAAACTTTGTCTTCTTCAATGATAACTACCAAATTTCGAATTTCTTCAAAGAAAAATGGCTATGGTCGAATTTCAAGCTTAAGGGAGGGATTCCCCTTTGTTTCAGCTTTGACTTATCTAAGGCGTGGCAACCTTGGTGGGCGTCTCCGTGCTAGCAGAACATTGCATGAATCATCTTAAGGGTTCTCAAATACAAGTTCTTTGTGGATCTTCTTTGTGGCCTTGGAAGGGTTTTGTTCCTACAAAATCAAATTTGCGGTGCTTGGGGTTCTATCCGTTGTGAGGGGTTTGCTTGGCCTTAAACATCCAAGTGAGTTCCGCGTCACGAAGAAAGATAGCTGATCTCATAAGCTACTAGTGCAGGTGTTCATTTAGTCTAATATACGGATGCTTATGAGAGAACAAGTACATCGAACTGACCCGCTTAAGAGCCCATATGAAGTGTTATCCACATATGTATGAGATTTCTCTTTGTTACGATAGTATGAATGATCTTTAAACTTGAGGTCTTCATTGATTTGGAATAAAAATTAGCATTCACACTTAAATTTTTTTATCAATAAATTTTACTTCTAAAACTTTATTAATAAAAACTCTAGTTGACGAAATTCTATTTAAAAAATTATATCAAACGGACCTAAATTAAGTATCATAGATAATAGAGTCAACTCTGCTGCCAGCAAGAACATTAATATTCCATAACATTTGAATGTGCTAAATGCTAATGATGTCATTATAAATGTTGGATCTCTCAAATAATTGAAGATAATTTGTGTAGCCTTGAGCCCTTATTGAGAACAAAACTGTGAGTGCCAAACAAAGTTGTTGACAACACTAATCATGGGTAGTTGCAGAACTCATGACTGGTTTGTTCCACTAGGGATAGCAAAAAAGCCCCGGGCAAGCTTTGACACGGGCGGGGTGGAAAAAGCCTAAGCTGGGTCTCAAAATTTATGCCCGGTTCGGGCCTAGATCCAATCCGGGAATAAAATAAATAAATATTTTTTTTTATTTTTAAAATATATATTTATATATTAAATTTTTTATTTTTATATTTTTTTAATAAAAATTTAGGCCCGGCGCGGCCCAATGATAGCCTATGCCGGGCTTTTCCCGGACCAGGCCGAATTTTTTCCACTTTTTTGCAGTGGATTACATGTTTCTGAAATTAAGGCTACTGGAAGACACGAAACTATGGAGTCATATGATTTGTCATTTATACTATTTTTTTTTTTATCTATATATCTTTAGATATAATTTAATAACTTATACTATAATTTATATTACGTGGTTTACCAAACACCTAAAATAACTTATAAACTTAATTGAACATTTATTTCATAATTTATAATTTATAGATTAACTTATATTCTTAATACAATACTTTTTTTTTTTTTTAGAAATCCTTAAAAACTACACCAATAAATCAATTCTTAGATATTTAAGCAAAACAGATAAACACCAAACTATCCCAAAAACACTCACTAAATTCAAACACAATTATGCTAACAAATCACAACACTTGAAGACAATACAATATTACTTACTAAACCCAATCTAACTATAATTTTTGTTTCACAGTGCATCATTCGCCAGAGTAGAGTCATCGAATCTTTTTAGCTGCTATGAACCAAGTACATTAAACAAGTAGATTTTCATTGGAAACATTAAAACACGGTTACATTTTCAATTAAACGAACCCAAAATAAAAATTTTAAAAAATAAAATTAAATAACGGCAGAGTCAAAATAAATCCTAACTAAAATCACTACACACGACCTTAACCACCGAAGCCATATAGAGTCCTCCCCTGCCTCTTGAGCGCGTAAACAACATCCATGGCGGTCACCGTCTTGCGGCGAGCGTGCTCGGTGTATGTCACAGCATCACGGATCACGTTCTCCAAGAATATCTTGAGGACGCCACGTGTCTCCTCGTAGATAAGGCCGCTGATTCTCTTAACGCCGCCTCTTCTGGCCAAACGCCGGATGGCTGGCTTGGTTATGCCCTGAATGTTATCACGCAACACCTTACGATGCCTCTTGGCTCCTCCCTTTCCCAAGCCCTTGCCTCCTTTTCCGCGTCCAGACATTTTCAAAATTAAATTAAATCCAAATCAGGGTTTTACTTTTCCTATTGCTTCTGGTGAAATTTGGATGAGGTGGTGGGGATTATATATTTGGGAGTGTCAAAAAAGTGTTGTTTTTTTTTTAAAATGCCGCGAGTGATAGCTGAGTGGAATAACTTTGGCCGTTGGATTTATCACTATCGACGGTTGAAAAAAGTTATCCGCGTGGTTTACTTTTGCTCTATTGAAAATGGGTGACGTGATTGTCTGTGTTATTGGTTATTGGTTATTGGTGGGTTTTATTTATCACGGATTGGTGACCTGGCATATTTTATTGGCTCGTAATTTCCCGCCTCTGCAATTGTGACCACTAATTATTTTTAAAACGGTAATTGTGTGTGACGGTTAACTTGAGCGCTAGAAAGAAAATATTTAAATTTAAGAGGACTACTCCTCACTAGACCCGGCCACGATTCCGAACCGGAACCGAACCAGTTGGAATCGAAAGGTTCTGGTTCCATTCGGTTCCGGAACCGGAACTCGAACCGGTCGGAACCGTACGGTTCCAACCAGAACCCTTCCCCAACGGCTCCCTGCCCAAATAAGAAAAAAAAAATTATAAATTATAAATTATAAATTAAAATATAAATTACTAATATATCTCTAATAACAGTAATAAAACGGTTATATTTATGGGTATTTTTGGTATCAAAAAAATTCTAAAACTCTATAAATAGAATTCATTTTTCATTATTTCAACACACCAATTCTCAACTCTCTCATTTTCTTTAATTCTCGTATTCTCAATCTCACTTCAATACAATTCTCTTATAATCGTATTCTCAATCTCAATTCAATTAGTTATTATCATTCGTAATTAGTCAATTTTCTTATTTTTCTTCATAATTTCTCAAACGAAAAATGGCAAGCTCATCTGAGAACATAATGTCAAATATGCAAATTCTCTTATAATCGTATTCTCAATCTCAATTCAATTAGTTATTATCATTCGTAATTAGTCAATTTTCTTATTTTTCTTCATAATTTCTCAAACGAAAAATGGCAAGCTCATCTGAGAACATAATGTCAAATATGCCAACCTAAGAGAGCGGCCCTAGTGTCGGTGCAGAATCACGGAGAAGAGAAGTTAAGGTTCGTTCCTCGGATGTTTTCAAAATTCATTTTCATTTGGAACGCCTAGAAGATAATACACAACGAGCAATTGCAACTATTGTGGGGTTACCTACAAATTTTCTGGTGGATACGACAATATGATCAAGCACCTGAAAAGACATCATCCGATTGAACTTGGAATTGATACGACGCAAACTCAAATGGCCAGGTACGCATCATCTAGTATAGGTACGAGTGCTTTAGATTTATTTAAATATTCTGATGCAAAAAATAGAGAAGAATTTGCGAAATTAACTTGTTTGGCACATCTTTCTTTAAGCTTTGGTGAAAAACTTCATTTTACTAATTACGTGCATAATGCTTTAAACCCTTCTGCATGTAGAATGACTCGAAACACAACAAAACATCATATTTTCAAATTATATAAAGATGGTAAAATTATTTTAAATGAAATATTTAAAGAGATGAAAGGTCGTATTTCTATATGTTCTGATATTTGGAGTGACCATTGGCAAACACACTCATACATGGGTGTGACTTGTCATTGGATTGATGCATCATTTACCATGCAAAAACGACTTATTGCATTTAAAGTTTTTGGTGACCAACATACTGCACATAATATTTATAGAATGATGAAGGTAATTTTTATGAATATGATTTAGTAGAAAAAATTTTAACAATTGGATTTGATAATGCATCTGCAAATACTGCATCCATCAATGATTTAAAAGAAATATGTCAACCAAATTTAGGGGGTCAGTTTTTTTCATATTCGTTGTACATGTCATGTCCTTAACTTATGTGTGCAAGACGGTCTAAAATTATTATCACATTTCCTTGATCCAATTAAAACGGCACTTAACTGTATTTGGTCATATTCTCAAGTTAAGAGAGAATGGACGAAGTTTTGTAAAATAAATGGTATTAAACCGATTAAATTTTCAAGAGATGTTCCAACACGTTGGAATTCAACTTATTTTCTTTTATGTCAAGCATTTTCAATACAAATATGCATTATGTAGTTTTTTTTCTCAACATGTTCAAAATATCACACTTTATCCTAGTCAATGGGATATTTGTGAATTTTTTTTAGATATTTTAAGAGTTTTTAATGATGCTACTTTAGTTTTTAGCGGTGTTTATTATTCTACAGCACATTTATTTCTTCTTGAGAGTTTGAATATTGTTGGCACTCTCGATGAGCATGTTGACAGTAGCGATCATAATGATATTATTTTGTTCGAAGCCATTACTGCTATGAAGGTAAAATGGTTGAATTATTTTAGAGAAATTCATTTACTTTATCTTATTGCTGCTGTTTTTGATCCTAGATTTAAATTAGAAGGTTTGAATGGTGCTTTACAAGCTTATTATGGTTATTTAGGAATATTAGATGAAATTGATATTACAAGATTAATGACGAAATTAAGAAATGATTTAATTGTTTTATTTAATGATTATATTGTAAGATATAACTTAGGAACATTAGGTGAATCTAGTAGTAGAGAACCGGTAATTGAAACAAGACTTAGCGCAGGGGATCGTTGGTTATTGCAACGAAATAAAAAAACTAGGGATACGACAACTAATAACCCTGAATTAGATAATTATTTATCTACAAATTTTGAGTTTTCTAATGAAAGTTTATGCAGTAAAAATTTTATAATCCTTGAATGGTGGAACCGGCATCAAAATATATATCATATTTTATCAATTATTGCTAAAGAGATATTGGCGACACTTATTTCCACCGTTGCGGTTGAGCAAGCCTTCAGCTTGGGAGGTAATATATTGGAAGCTAGGCGATCTTCATTACATCCAAGCACTCTAGAAGCAACAGCTTGTGTGGATGATTGGACTCGAGCTGATCTGAGACAACAATAAGATGCCCCCGATGATTTTGAAGATTTGTTCGATAATGCATCTGAAGTGCAACAACAAGTGCAAGCGGAACCAGAGCCGAATGATCAACTGATAATGATGATTGATAATTGTAAAATTGTAATTTACAAATGGGATATGTCTTAAGATTGTAATGGAACTACGTGAGCTTTGATTCCTCTCACCCTTGGAGGATACGTAGGCAACTTAAATTTTTAAAAATTTAAGCTCAAGCTCTTCAATGTAATAATAATTTTTTATTTATAAAATTAATCTCATTTATTCTAATTAATTTTCAAAATTAAAAAAAAAAGGTTTGGAACCGAACCGGAACCGGAACCGAACCGGT
Source organism: Zanthoxylum bungeanum (assembly GCA_019454045.1). NCBI lineage: Eukaryota > Viridiplantae > Streptophyta > Magnoliopsida > Sapindales > Rutaceae > Zanthoxylum > Zanthoxylum bungeanum. The sequence continues at coordinate 56,198 of SKCR01041283.1, forward strand.
CGGTTCCTGTTCGGTTCAAGGTTCCGGTTCGGTTCCGAACCGGAATCGAACCGCCGGTCGGGTCTACTCCTCACTAGGGATGGCAGTGGGTAGGGTATGGTGCGGGTTTTCCATTACCAAACTCGCACCCGCATATGTAAATAAATTACTAAACCCGCATCATACCCGTTGCGGTTTTAATTTTCATTACCAAACCCGCACTGCATATAAAAATAAATTACCAAACCCGCATTGGTACCCAACAGATTTTTTACGGGTTTTTAAAATATTGAATTACTTTGTGTTCTTAATAATATAAATTTTTAATTAAATAATTTATTTTTAATTGCTAGCTGTAGTTTTCACATTTGTTTTTCATTTGACATATATAATATGCATTGTATGTATATACAGTACATACATAACATAATGTATGAAAGAATCGGTATCATATGTTTATTTTTTCATATAAACATAATTAAAACGAGTTATTTCCTTCATAATTATAATGATCTAAGTTAGCCAACTCAATCGACAATAAGCTAAAAAGTAATCACCAACCTTTGGTCATATTTTTTATGCTAAGTGTAATGAAAGTGATGCTTACAAGGCTCAAGTGGTGTAAGTGTAATGAAGAAGCATGAAAGCTACTAAAGTTGCAGCAAATATTAGCTTATTTTGCTTCTCTCCCGTTTCTGATCATTTGAACTTAATCCAAATTTTTGTATTATAATTTTATTAACAAGTGTGATTAAAAAAAACAATAATAGTCATGCAAAAAATCTTCAGTTGGGCAGGTTGCGGGCTGCGGCTGAGTGGGACTGTGGAACTGTGGATTAGTATTTTAGGTTTAGGTTTTGTTAGTTGTTTTTATATGAAGGTTTTTTTATATTGTCTTAAAAATATTAATTAATAAAAAATAATATTGCGGGTATGCGGATACCCGTATTTTTTTCTTAAATACCAAACCCGCACCGCACCCGCAGTGGGTTCTGCTTTAAATTACCAAACCTGCACCACACCTACTAATATATTTACCAAATCCTACCCATTGCGGACGTGTTTTTACGGGTTTGCAGGTTTGCCGGTAAAATTGCCATCCCTACTCCTCACCCCTTCTGACAACAACTACCCCCTTATCCTCTTGGATATTTCCGACTTTGCCTCTTTAATTTTTAGAAATTCTCTCTCAACAAACCAAATATACCCTAATATATATATTAAAATAACATATATAATTATTTTATTTTATTAATTAAATTTTTTATTTTTAAAATTTATATTTTTTTGCTTTATATATATTTTTTATTTGTTTAATAAATATTACAAATTTCATATTTATTGTTATTTATTTTGTGTTCATTTATTCATTTAATTTTTGTGATTCTTTTTTAAATTATTTAACACTACTTATGTATTATAAAAATATTCGTATGTATTAAATCAAATATATATATATTTAAAATTTTGTACAAATAACAACATAAAAAGTTACACTTAAAAATATAAAAACATAACTTCTAATACATGTTGCCTCCAAAGTCTCATATTGGCGCACTTGGTGATATACCCAATACTTCGTACCAATTCTAATCATTTTATAAATTTATTTTATTTGGTAAAATTATATTTTTTTTATACATAAGTAGTGTTAATTAAATTAAAAATGAATCAAAAAAATTAATGAATAAATACGTAATTTGTAATATTTATTAACAAAATATATATATATATATATATATATAATTAATAAAATGATATAGGGATTTATAATTAGTATATAATTATTTTTAAATTAATATATATAAATATAAAATTTTTACCATGCATAATAATTGAATGAGTGATAAATTACAAAGGGAGGGGCATTGTGGTCTTTTTACAGGAAGACAAAAAGGGGGAGTGGTCGATCAGAGAAATTCTTCTATGCAACAGTGGTACCACATCACCCATGCAACAAGCCAATCATCAACTGCCACGCGTGCTAAAATTAAAAAACAACTAAAAAATAGGTGAAGAAACTCTATATGTCATTTTTTA
>SKCR01041284.1:0-73213 GCA_019454045.1 Zanthoxylum bungeanum
AAAGCATTCCATTAGCAAAAGCAGCTTCAATAGACGATTGACCCATTTGATTTTCCAATATTGCTAGATGAGTCGTGAGGGACGACACTTGAGCTATCAGTGCACCAATAGGATCTACCATTGCTTCTTTTCAAACTCACCTCGTACGAAAAAAATATAAAACAAAAAATAAAATAAATTAAAATAAAAAATTAAGACAAAAATAAAACTTAAGACAAAAATAAAGGAAGAAAAAAATAAAAAAATAAAATTCTAAATTAAAGCTAAGATTACTTAGTAGTAGTATTAATGGAATTAAACAAACAATCCCCGGCAACGGCGCCAAAAACTTGTTGTGATATTTTATATCGTACCATAAGTGTACGGTGTCAAGTTTCAGTATAAATGAGTTTAGAGTGTCGAACCCACAAGGATTGCGTTAACTCGCACTAAGTACTACAATTGATAATCCTAACTTTATTTAGACGATAATTAATAAAGATTTAATTAAATAAATAAATATAAAAACAATAAAATTGGGGGAACTAATACGATAGAGATTCTGGATCCTGATTTCATCTAGTTGTCGCCTATGTAATTGTCATGCCAATTAATCATTGTTCAGTTATATTGTTTATAAGTCAAGACTCCTAAAATATCCACTCCATCTCTCGAGTGCCGAGTGAAAATATCATCAACTACAAACTTCGATATCTCTATAAAAAAACCAGTAGTTAACAACTCATTATGCTTTGTGATTCTTTATTAACGACTTCAAAGGAATACAAATTATCTCGAACTCTATAAAATCCTAGGTCATATTCTCTAAATCCATTCAAAATCCCCTCTCTCAAGTGCCAGATTTTAAACTTATATCATCATATTTGTGGCCAGCAAACATAAAGCATTAAACTCAAAAGAATATAAATAAGTCAATAAAACTTCATAACAAAATTGAAAAACACAATACAAGGTTCAAACATCAGTTACATCATTCTTCAGAATTAAGGAGTTAGTTCATGACAATAGATAAAAACAATAACAAATAAGTCATGAATCTAATGGAAATCATTAGAGTTCTAATAAAGAAATAAGAAGATAAAACCCGAAATTAAACCTCTTCCTCTCCGAACATCACCGCATTAATCTCATTTTGTTGCTCTTCAATCCTCCTCCTTGGATCTCTAAAATATTTATTTCTATATTTTGTGCTGTGTATTAGCCTCCCTATGAGTGTTGGACGGACAGTTATATTTATAGTGGAGGCTGAGAGTCATTGGGTATCATTAGGGACCTAAAAAACCCTAAAATCACATTCCAGGAGCATGTCCTTTTCTTTCCCGCAGCGCCGTGGCTCTTTAAGTGGGCGCCACGGCGCCAAAATCTCGGGATTTTGTATGGGGCGTGAATTTCTTGAGGAGGCGCCATGGCACCTTGCTTTAATGCTTCAACTAGCGCCATGATATCTTGGACAAGATGGCGTTGCAGCTCTCTTCAACTAATGTCATGGGCCCACATGCTTTCTTATTTTATTTCCTTCTTTCCTCGCTTGGTCAACAATTGTGGTCTCTCTTTCTTTCACAAATATGGTCCACGTGTGCTTTTGATTTGGTCAACATTGGTGGCTGCCTTGTTATGTCATGTCACTCTTCTCAATTCTGGGCGCTGCGGCGCTAAGACTTGGGCGTCGCGGCTCCAGTGCACATAAATGAATAGATCACCTTGAGTAGATGTAAATTGATATATTATGGGTCTTGTAACTCTTTCTAGATCAAAAGTTATAACTTTCTTAAGTTCAGTGCGCAGCTGATGCTTGTTTTTGCCTGTTCTTTAGTCCGATGCTCCAAATAGGTCCCGAAACACACGTATTTGCTCCATTATCGATGTTCTAATGCTTCCTACAAATAAGACATAAAATAAATTATAAATGATATGGAAACTAACAAAATAATAATCTAAGAGTACAAGAATAAGTGGGTATAAACCACAATTATCATGCCCTTCTCATCTCTTCCTCCCGTCCTGAATATTTTTGGGGAGAAGCTACTGTAGGGGTTTTAGGGGCTAAATCCGGTAACGCGGCGGAAGCGGTGGAAAATCAAATTTTCCGATTTCAAAACTTTTTCTCGGATTAATTAAATAAACATATTTATTTAATTATCCAATAATCAAATTATGAAATAAAATTCAAATAAATCATATTTAAGTGAATTTACCAAATTACCCTTACACTTGGTATTTAGTCCATTTTAGTCCGAAATTGATCAAATCAATTTTGAATGATTCTAAATCATTTCTAAGATAAACTTAGCATGTTCAAAACATCAAAACACCAAAAGCAACATAAATCCCCATTTTTCCATCCTTGGCCGAATGCTCCATTTGGTGGGCAATTTGTGCATTTTGTCATTTCATGCATCAAAACACATCAAGATGTAATCCAATGAACATGAAACTTTATATGCAACATATACACATCCAAATGCACAACATATATGAAAAGCCCCAAATTTGGAATTGGTCATGAACCCTAATTTTTCAATTTCATCAAATTGGACAAATTAGACCAAATTGGTTAAATCCAACACTTCAATCATCTTTCTTCCATCCAATCAAAGTCTCAACACAATGAAACAACTCAAGATCAAATCTAGGTCATCTAAGAGTGGGTCAACAACTCTAGATTAGCAACAAGGTTTCCAAAACAACAAAAGAACACTTATTACTACAATAGCCATAAGCTTCCTTCATCATGCATGCTCTACACTTTCATCAAAACTTCCATCATCAAAAACACAAAGAATAAAGAAAGAAATAACCTAAGAACATCATATGTTAAAGCCTAGATCCTAAGGAACATTTTCCTTTCTAATAGTAAGTTGAAGAAACTTACTAAAATCCAAGCTTTCTTTGATTTCTTCTTTCTTTCTCACAAGCTTCCTTTGTTTCCATTAATGGAGTTTTCTTTAAAGTGTATTAGGTTATCAAATGAAAATGAAATGAAAACTATAAATACTTATTTTAGTTTAGCCTTGGCCGAATTTGGCCAAGCCAAATACAAGAAATATAATTTCAATTTCATTTCACCTTTAATCTTATCAACTTTAATAAATATCTAAAACCTTTAAAGATATTAATATAAAGTCAACAAAGGCAACCAAGAAAAATATAACCCTTATATTCTTAAGGTGTTGGCCGAATTTAGCAAGAAATAAATGAAAAAGATATTTTCATTTTTCAAACAATTTTGAACAAATATCTTAAGAAGTCAAAATCAATTTGAAAACCATTTCCTTTAATGTATTAGTCAACAATTGCAACTTATAATCACTTCCTAACTTTATCATTTAGTGATATATTTATATTTTAATTATATTAATCATTTAACAATTAAATAATTAAATAATTAATTAAATACAAATATATCAAATATATGTATTATATTTACTTTAAATATCTCAAATACATATATTAATGATATATGTCAAATACCTTTATTTGACTATTTATTAATGTGTATTTAATAATATCATATAGTAAATACAAATACACATTAATTAATAAATGACGGTTCGGCCCGTTCGCATGTATTTTTCATTTAACGATTAAACGATTTATAAATAATCATCATTATTCATAAATGTTGCTCTAGTGCTCTACGAGTATGTTTCATTATTGAGACTCTCTAGATTCATGTATATCCGTCACGAAATCCAATTTCATGTCCATAATCTATCCACCCGTAGATTATGACGATCACGGATAAACTAGCTGAATCATACAGGTCGAGGTCATTGCATACGTATAATCCCTCCGTCACAGGTATCCAGATAATCCCAGAGATATAGATGTGAACGTCAAATCTCTATAGGTATTATCTCATCGACGTATCTATTAGCAATCTCTAAGTAACACTCGGAACTTACTTCCGATGTATACTGTGGCCACAGATTTAACAGACTGCTAAATATATATGGACTACCTATGCTCAGTACACAGAACTGACGGATCCTATCTTGACACACACAGGATATCCTGAGGATCGATCCACACCCAACGAACAGGCAGAGGTCTGCTCTAAATAGATCAGTGACGTGACTGCCATCTAAGTGTGGAGGATGTCTCATACATCCACAGTGGTGTCCTCAAGTCAAAAGACCATTATGCTACTCAACCCGAGAAGATTCTTATTGACGTTGGTGTACCATCCATTAAGAATCTTCGGTGAGTCGTTCAGTGTTTATCCACTATAAACCCTACACGTCTATACGAGTCTCCATAGACTCATGGTTCATTGGGATAAACCATCGGACCAAGTCTCGATATACGATATGTACTAGTCTCAACGGATTTGACTAACCGACCCGTGTTAGCAAATCTTGACCAGGAAATATGTTTGATAATATACATATAGCAGTGACACTTCCCAATGTCAATTACAAACTAACTTTGTAACCGTGTACTGCATTATATATTATCGGGCCTTTGTCTAATATATACATATCACTAAACCACATTTAGTTTCACTCTAATCGTAATCAGATCGAATACGTATATAAGAACAAGAGGTGCAACCATAAATAAGTAATATTATTGAATAAGGGGATGTTCGTATTCATGAATCATACATAAATACGGTCCGGATTGGCGCTCTGAGCACCAACCCCAACAGCTACCATCACTAGTATCTGCACCATTGATCGCATTCCATCTCATGTTCTAGCCAATCAATACCCTTATGAAAAACTCCATGGTACACCTCCCAATTATAACCTTCTTAAAGTCTTTGGTTGTATTTGCTTTATCCTTCATCAGCCCCATGAACACACAAAATTAGGACTTCAAGCTCGATTATGTTATTTATTAGGATATGGCATTGAACACAAAAGGTATAGATTTTGGGATCCAATCTCCAATCACCTTCATATCTCTCGTCATGTCATCTTTAGGGAAAATCACATGTTCTCATCTGTTTTCAAATTTTAGTCTATCCATTCCTTGCCCCATATCCTTTTTACAGAAAGCACTCTTAACTTGTTTCCCGATGATGACTCTAATGTGCTTCCCTTAGATGGTCCTTCTACAGTTGATCTCCCACCGTCTGTATCACCTGCTAGATCCATCGCTAACACCTCTGGCTCTCATTTGTCCTCTCCAGGTAATCCTAATTCTCTTTGTCGTTCTACAAGGGTGATAAAAATTCCTGTTAAATTTAGGGATTTCCATTGTTTTTCTACTACTCTTACATAGTATGAACCTCACTTTTATTATGAGGCTAGTTTTAAACCTGTTTGGAAGCAAGCTATGACTGAAGAATTACATTCTCTTTAAAAAGTCCACATATGGGATTAAGTTGATCTTCTACCATAAAATCTGCGATTGGGTGTAAATGGATATATAAAATCAAAACGAAATCTGATGGCTCTATTGAACGGTATAAAGCTCATCTTGTTTCCAAGGGATTTTCTCAAGAATATGGGATTTATCATGAAGAGACTTTTGCTCATATTACCCATCTGACTTCTGCTTGCAGCCTCCTAGTTGTTGCGCCTCTCAATAGTGGACATTGTTGAAATGGAGCAAAACTCCAAGTTAACTTTAGGTGGATTACTATAGCTTTGTTGAAAAACTTGAGCATGTATTTTGCTATAAATAGGGAGCTTGGTTATAAGCTTAAATCACCCCCAAAATTGCAAGCTCCATGGCAAGAGAGCTTGGAGAGTGAGTTTTTTTTTTTTAAAGATTAAACAAATTGTAATTATATTCTTATAAGTAATAGAGATTCGGTTTTTCCTTTAAACACACTGTAGATGTGTTAAAAATTTGAGCCAAACTTTGGCTATAAATACAGAGCTCATTCTTGAACTTAGGGCATCCCAAAGTTGTGAAATAGAGAGAGTGCAGTAAGGTTTTTCTTAAATTTAAACACTTGAAATTCTATTTATGTGAGTAATAGAATGTTTCAGTTTTTCCTCAAATACACTCTAGAGTTATCAGAAAATCACAACAAAGATCACATCCACTCCTCTAGATCCTCAAATTAAACTTGATGTGAACAATGGTACCCATCTTCCTAATGTTACTCTTTATCGCCAGCTCGTTGGCAGCTTGGTTTATTTAATAATTACCAAGTTTGATATTGCTTATGCGGTTTATATTTTTAGTCTGTTTATGTCTGCCCTCTGCTTGGCTCACTATGATGTCGTTCTTCATTTACTCCGCTACATCAAGAGAACATTATTTCATGGTCTTCATTTTCCCGCTCGTTCCTCTCTTGAGCTGCATCCCTACTTTGATGCTAGTTGGGAAGATGATCACACTGATATGTGGTCTACAACTAGTCTCTGCATCTTCTTAGAAGGCTCCCTTATTTCTTGGTGTAGCAAAAAACAATCGGTGGCTTCTCGTTCCAGTACTGAATCTGAATATCGTGTGATTGCTGATGTTACTCAAGAAATCATTTGGCTTTGCTGGCTTCTCGGTAACATGAGAGTTCCTCATTCTCATGTTACGCCTCTCTACCATGATAACAAAAATGTCATTTACATCGCGCATAATGATGTCTATCATGAACGTATGAAACACATCGAAACTGATTATCATTTTATTCATCAACGTATCAAACAAGGCACTGTCCGACTTTGTGAAATTCCCTCTACAGTGCAACATGCTGATCTATTTACCAAACCTCAGCTTCCGGGGCACTTTCTTGAGTTGGTTTCCAAACTCAAACTTGCTTCTCTTCTACCAGCTTGAGTTTGGGGGATGTTAGGGACACTAGGTTAAAATGACAACTATAATATCTCTTCCTATTATAATTCCTTATTCTATTAAGATTTTGATTTCCATTATTAAAACGACAATTTAGATTTATTGATTTCTTGTGTTGCCTATATAAACAGTGTTACACTCTAATTATAATTAGATTGAAATATAAAGATTATTCAACTCAATCTCTAATAATAAATACTTTTTTTTTTATTGTTTGTTTATGATTTTGTACGCTTCTTCTGTATTATTTATTCTTGTTTTTGATATTTTGCAGAAACACTTAATTTACCTCAGGTCAAGTCAAGAACCGCATTTATATTAATTTTATAGTTTTTTTTTTCTGTTATTTTTTCTTCATACTGTCTTTGGTCGTTGTTTGGCTTTACTTTGTTATTCTTTTTTAAAAAATTTGTTCTTTTATTTTTTTCATGAAAATTCAGAAGAAACAGGGCAATGGCAGCAGAGGTAGGTAGTGCAGTTGTTTCCGAAGCTGCATCAAAAGTTGCAGGGCAATGTTATGATTCCATTAAACGGGAGATATCTTATGTGTTCAAGTACCAGAGCAACATAGATGTCTTAAAGAATCAATTGGAGGTTCTGGAAGGTAAAAGACAGATGGTGGAGGAACCAGTTAAGCATGCCAAACGACAAGGCGATGAGATTTACAAGTCTGTTGAAGACTGGCTAAAAAGTGTCGATGAATTCACTAAAAAAGATGCAAAACCCATCACTGGCGGTGAAGATGAAGCAAAGAAGCGCTGTTTCAAAGGGTTGTGCCCAAATTTGTTCAACCGTTACAGTCTCAGCAAGAAAGCGGTAAAGGCAGCAAAGGCAGCAAAGGATCTATTGGAGGAAGCCAAGTTCACTGATGTTTCCTACCGTACTGCACTGGAGAAGACAGAACTGGTGCGTGCCAGAGGTTACGAGCAATTTGATTCAAGGCTGAAAGTTTTACCGGATGTGATGGAGGTACTGAATGATTCTAATGTCAACATGATTGGAGTCTACGGTATGGGTGGCGTGGGCAAAACCACGCTAGTCAAACAAGTTGCTAGAAAAGTGATTGAAGACAAGTTGTTTGATGAAGTGATTATGGCTGAGGTAACTCAAACCCCAGATTACAGAAAGATTCAAGACAAAATTGCTCGTGATTTAGGTCTGGAGTTTGGACAGGAAGAGAGTATGGTCCGGAGGGCTGATCGGCTAAGTGTAAGATTGAAAAAGGAGAAGAGGGTACTCATAATATTGGATAACATTTGGACAAAATTTGAGTTTGATAAAGTTGGAGTTCCTTTTAGGGATGATGAGAATCAAAGAAAGAATGATCAAGAACGATGCACGATAATTTTGACATCTAGAAGTCGAGAGTTACTGTGCAATGATATGAATTCTCAAAAAAATTTCCCAATTGAAGTTTTATCTAATGAAGAAGCTGAGCAGTTATTTGAGAAGATTGTGGGAGATTCAGCAAAGCATTCTGATTTTCAACATATTGCACATGAGATTATTGGAAAATGTGGAGGTCTGCCAGTTGCTCTGAATACAATTGCAAATGCACTGAAAAACAAGAGTCTACTCTCTTGGAAGGAAGCTTTGGATCGGCTAAAAAATTCCAATCCAAGAGAAATTCATGGAATGGATGCAAATGTATACTCTTCCATAAAGTTGAGTTACGACTGCTTGGAAAGCGAGGAAGCAAAACATTTGTTTCTTCTTTGCAGTTTACACAGAACAGGTGATTCCATAAATGTTTTTGACTTGTTGAGATATGGTATGGGTTTGGGTTTGTTTGAAAGTGTTTACACATTGGAATCAGCGAGGAATAGAGTGCATATGTTGATCGACAGTCTCAAAGCTTCATGCTTATTGTTGGATAGTGAGACTGGAGATGAAGTTAAAATACATGATATCATTCATGCTGTTGCTGTATCAATTGCCAAAGAGAAGCGTATGTTTATTATTCAGAATGTTGCTGACTTGAAGGAAGATCGAATAAACAAAGATTCAACTGCTATTTCTGTACCATATAATATTCAAGAGCTTCCTGAGAGGTTGGAATTTCCCCAGATCGAGTTATTTTTGTTGTCTAAGGAGTATGGCAGCTCTCTGCAAATCCCTGACCTCCTTTTTGAAGGGATGAAACAACTCAAAGTTTTGAATCTTACCAGATTTCGGTTCCCTTCACTACCTTCATCACTCGGTTGTCTCATTAATCTTCAAACACTGTGTTTAGAGAGTTGCTTCCAACTACAAGATATAGCAATGGTTGGCAAGCTAAAGAAATTAGAGATTCTCAGCTTTCGATATTCTTTTATTGAGGAGTTGCCTACTGAAATTGGACGACTGAGGCATTTACGGTTGCTAGATTTGACCAAATGTTGGAGCCTTAAGGTGATACCATCGAATGTCATATCAAAATTATCTCGATTAGAAGAATTGTATATGGGTGATAGCTTTGGGAAATGGGAGAAGGAAGGAGGAGGTGGAAATGCCAGTCTTGTTGAGTTAAATGGATTGTCAAAGCTAACTACTTTGGCCATACATATTCCAAGTGCCGAAATTATACCGCAGGATTTGTTCTCTGTAGAGCTGGAAAGATTTTGGATATCTGTAGGAAATGAGCGAGACTGCTGGTATGAATCGTATGATAAATATAAATGTCAAGATTTATGGAACTTGACGGACTAGAAAAAATCACTCTTTTGGGGATGAAAATGTTGGTAAAGAGAACTGAAGATCTCTTTCTAAAGGAAATCAAAAGTTTGCAAAATATTGTTCAAGAATTAGATAATGAAGAAGGTTTTCCACGATTGAAGCATTTTCGTATAAAAATTGTTATGAAATTTTACACATAGTCAGCTCAGTGGGACAGGTTCCTTACAAAGTCTTTCCCTTGCTGGAGTCATTGTCTCTTCATAATTTGATCAACTTGAAGAAAGTATGTCAAGGCCAACTGACGGACAATCAATCTTTCAGCAACTTAATGATTATAAAAGTAAAAGAATGTCATAGACTGAAGCATCTCTTTTCTTTCTCCATGGCCAAAAACCTATTGCAGCTTCGAAAGATAGAAGTGAGTGATTGCAGCAACCTGGAAATGATTGTTGGTAAGTGTTGGAATAATTTATGCGATTATTGACTTCGATTATTGACTTTAGCCAATTACTTAACTACAGAGGTTATATGTTGTTTTGGTTCACAGGACCCGACATGGAGAAATCAACTAGTATTTTGGGATACAAAAAATTCATTTCAGAGGATGATTCTCAAGTGAAGGTATAGAATTTAATATATGTTGATAAATTTATGTTGAATTATTATCATATTCCTAATTTAAATATCAAAAGAAAATTGGACGGTTGTTGAAGAATAAAAACTATTTATTTTGCAGGTTATTTTTCCAAGTTTGGAGGAGCTGAAACTTGACTCATTAACTTCTATCGAAAATATATGTCACAATCAGTTTCAGTCTCAGTATCAAAACTTAAAAAAAGTAATCTTGAGGAATTGTAAGGGTCTGAAATATATGTTTTCGTATTCTATGGTTAATAGTCTTGTACAGCTTGAACATCTTGACATACATAACTGTGAGTCAATGGAAGCGGTAATAGTCAACACCATCTCCACGGTTTTAGGAGGAAGAGATGAAGGAAAGTTGATTGAAATGATTTTTCCTAAACTAAACTATCTTAGACTCATGGGGCTTCCAAAACTAACAAGCTTTGCCATAGACATGGTTATTCATTCGGTTGAATTCCCGTCTTTGTTGGAGCTTCAAATTATAGGTTGTCCTAATTTGATAAGATTCGTCTCCATGAGCTCATTGGATGACAACATTCTCACTGAAACACAACCTTGTCATTTCTTTGATGAAAAGGTATATTTTTTAATATTATTTATTTTGTACAATATTAATTCTCTTTTCCTTGTGTCTTCTTTCTTATCTTGCAATTTAATTAATATCTCTAATTTTAATATTATTATTTATCAATTAATTATGTCATTAATTAATTAATTAATTACATTGAATTTTTAACTTAGGTAGGACTTCCCAATTTTGGAGGTATTAATAGTAAGGATGATTAATTACTTGAAACAAATATGGCACCATCAACTTGCTCCTGATTCTTTGAAAAAAAATTTATTTATTTTGTACAATATTAATTCTTTTTCCTTAGCTCTTCTTTCTTATCTTGTAATTTAATTAATATCCTTAATTTAAATATTATTAATTATCAGTTGATTATGTCATTAATCAATTGATAGTATTGAATTTTTAATTTATGTTTACATTTATTTATTTCAACTATGGTTTGTAACAATTGTCTGAAATTTACATTTTCATTCTAGTTTTTAGGTCTTAGCACATTAAAATTAACAATATTCTTGTTTAAATTCAATTCACCATCATATTAATTTCCTTCAAATGTTTTTGGTAAATATTAATATATTTGATTTTCAGAAAATTTACGATACTCATCTTCATTTTGCAAATATACTAGCGTTGTTAATGACAAGAAAAATTGTGTTGAATTATTATCATATTCTTAATTTAAATATCATGCATTATTTTCTTTCAATTATAAAAATATTGACATAACAGCCATTTGTCTCTTTGTTTTTAAATTTCAACACCCTATCTAATCACCACCTTGTATGTCTCCTAATGATCATAGTTGAATTCTCCTCTTTGCTCTTGCTTAAAATTCATCTCCTTGAGCTCATTGGATGACAACATTTTCACTAAAATGCAACTTCAGCATTTCTTTGATGAAAATATATTTTTTTAATATTATTTATTTTGTACAATATTAATTCTCTATTCCTTTTGTCTTCTTCTTATCTTGCAATTAATTAATTAATATCTATAATTCGAATATTGTTATTTATCAATTGATTATGCCATTAATTAATTGTATTGAATTTTTAACTTCAGGTAGGACTCCCTAATTTGGAGGTATTAACACTAATTTGGATGAAAAACTTGAGACAAATATGGCACCATCAGCTTGCTTCTGATTCTTTGAGAAAATTCAAGGAGTTGTCTATATATAATTGTGAAGAACTAATAAGTATTTTTCCACCAATGGTAAGTTTGTTGTATAATTTTAGAACCAATTTTACGTTTATATTTATTTATTTCAAGTATAGTTTACAACCACTGTTTGAAATTTATATTTTCATTATAGTTTTTAGGTTTTAGCACATTAAGATATTTATCTTCATTTTGCTAATCTAGCTACTAGCCTTGTCAATAACAAGGAAAATTATGTTAATTAAATATTTATTTTGCAGGTTGCATTGCCCAATCTAATGACTTTGTATGTAGCACGGTGCAATGGGTTGAAAAGTTTGATGACATTGTCAATGGCTCAAAGTATGGTGAAGCTTACAAGTATGGAGATAATTTATTGCAAAAAGATGGAAGAAATCATACAACAAGAGCTTGGAGAAGAAGTGAAAGATGATCGTATTGTTTTCAGCCAATTGAAGTATTTACAACTTGTTATTTTACCAAGCCTTAAAAGCTTTTGTTTGGGGAATTACACTCTTGAATTCTCTTCCTTTAAGGAGTCTTGCTCATACCAAAATTACACAAAGTGAATCTGGATTTTTTTACAGAAGACAAAGGGTATTGGGAAGAAGAATGTTGGGAAGGCAACCTAAATTCCACCGTACAGAAAATATTCAAAGAAATGGTAGGTACTTGTTAATTGCAAGTTTAGTTTTTTCTTCTTTCTTTTTTCTGTTGTCCAAGTCACAATCAAAGCTCCATGCATTGTAGATAATTGGATATTGTTTCAGCAATCAAGGTGTTTGGATGACTAAACAACAATTCTAACATTTTTCTTCTTCTTTATTAAAGCCTTTAGTCATCTCTCTCAACTTATTTTATGATTATCTAACATTTTTCTTGATAAATGAATTATTTTTAGTGACTTTTGAAATGATTTTTAAAATTTTTTATTCTTAATCATTCAAAATGTCAACTTACTCTTTCCGATTAGTTTCCAATTAATCCCTGATTAATAGCAAATCATTATCAATTTTTGATTAAATTAGATAAATAATCAACCACAAACAAAGCAATTAATTACGTGGTTCACAAAATGCATGCTTTATCCCTTTTAGCTAAAAGGCAGTCCGTAATATGAACAATCCTATATATGGTCATTGCACCACTAGTCTTGTTCCCTTCTCTCTCTATCTCTCTCTACATGTGTATTTATTTAAAAGGAAAACATGTATGTTTAACCTAACTAGTGGGCTATTTTTGATCTGTCTCTTTGATTTCATAATTTCCTTGATTTCCAGGTTGTAATCCCCCGTCTGAAATGGTTAGAGCTATTGTTAGGTTTTTATTCGAGATGAAACCTACAAAACTCTCAAACTTTTTACAAGTTACTTTGAGAATGATTGAATGCTTTATTTCTGCTCTCAGCTTATTATTTATAGCTGAGTTAGTTACAAATTCTGTTACAAGAGTGTTATCATCTGCTACAGCTGTGAATGTGTAACATTACCTTCCCCATCCAAAGAACCTTGTCCTCAAGGTTATAAAACGATCAAAGAAAATATTATCACAAGAATTGTAGTGGGTACTTTCCCCAATTCCCAAGTGTCTCTTGAGCAACACAAATTTGCTCTTGCCTCAATTGACAGCTGGTAGAAGGATAGAAATTGCCAAAGAACTCAACAAATTTTTTTAACACCACCAATACGGCTCTCATATTTTTAGTAATCTCACTTTGTGTATGGATGTAGTTGCTAGGCCTGCTCTCATTCTCAACAAGCTTGTAGAACTTGTAAATGTCTTCAACATATTCCACTCCAGCCAAGTCATTGTTAGCATCTTTTGCATCAACAGCTAACTCAAAGCTGACTTGCCTCAGGTCTATGCAAGGAATTCCGCAGCCATTCTCAACAACCATCAGAGGAACTGAGGGTGAATTTTCTTTAGAACCATCTGAGGTGTTAATCATTGCATCCACAAGTGAACCTCCTGCTTTAGCAGCCCTGTGAAGAATGTCACAATGCTTTGCAGCCGCAGCTTCAATAACAAGGAGCTCCATAACAGTAATATCATTTAGTACATAGAGGGAATTTGCAACCAAAACAGCTTCAGTTCCACGTTTTAGAAGTTCCATTGCCAGGGATAGCATCCACAGAAGAATATCAGCACCTGAGTTGTCCACAAAGAGTAAAGCTCTCTTATGTGGGTGGTGCTTGTTCTCTCCAGACCCTAACATTCTCTCATTGTAGGCATCAAAATCATCCCACCGCCAAGGTCTCTCCATTTTATTGCGACTCATTCTATAAACTTCAATAATTGTTCCTTTGTGATAGAGAGCCACACAGGCACGGGATCCCCAATCAAATATGTTTGCAAGCAAGAACACCCCAAATTAGCATAAACAGTCTCGTTTCCTCACTCATACTGTCAAGCTCCACCAATAAGTCAGGTAAAACAGCTAGCAATGCCTCATTTTCTCTCTGCATTATGCTTCTATAGGCATCATGAAATGGAATTCCCTTAAGCACTCTTCCCTTAACTCCAAAAGATTGGCCAAGCCAAACTTTTCATATTCAGCAGGCTCCTCCCTCAACCTTGCCAAGTGAGCAGAGAAGGCATGAGCAAATGCATCTCTCATTCTTTTAGCATCATCAGTTAATTTGCAGCTTAAAATCACGATTGTCATCATAATAGTACTGATTTTTTCCCCACCCCATAAATCATTTTTCTCTTCCTTATCATCTTCATCATCTTCAGCATCCTCCGACATTTCATCGAACAGCTTCCGCGCGTTCGCCATTTCTTCTTTTCTCGGGAAATTTGTCTCCACCATACACCATCCCAATACTTTCCCAAATTTATCTTTGTCTCCAGTCTCAGATTCCAATGGTAATATCATGCCCTCTCATTCAAAGGCAAAAACAGCAACGCCAAAAGCAATCTTGACTCTTGTGGTCCATTCCAGCATTGGCCATCCTTTACCATATAGATGATGTTCCAAGTTGTTATATGGAATGTAACACCCCAAATAAATTTTCGGACTAAATTATTTAAGTTTGTGGAATTTGGAATTAAAATGCGGTTAAGGTCAAGTTTAGGGTGGCAAACGAATTTTGCCATATTAGTTTTTAATTATTTTACACACACACTGTTAGCATATACAAAAGAAAATAAAAAAAATAAGAAAGAAGATAAGAAGCAGACGTGAGAGAGAAAGAAAGAGAAAAGAAAAAAAAAAGAGGAAATATAGTTTTAGTCCCGATCCGACCAATCCGTAGCTCAAACCCGACCGAGTCCTTAAGGAAAAGTGTAGATCTCGTCGAGAGGATCATTTTGGTGGTGGTTTCATCTCGGGAAACTTCCAATTTTTGTAGAGATCTCGGTAAGAAACTTTTTATGGTTTTTCTTGATTTTCCGTTGATCCGGAACTCCGATCGACGAACCGTCAGCGCCATTAGATCCGGGAGAGAGAGGGGAACACTCGGCCGTCGGAAAATTTCCGATCGGACCGGCGCGTGAGGCCCACGCACGGCCTGGCCTATCGGCGCGTGTTCGCCACGCGTCGGACAGAATTCCCGTGTCGTTTTCTCTAGTCTCCTCCGCGAATTTCAGACCATTCCGAGTAGTTACGGACCTCCGAATCTTAAATTTCGTTAGGATTGCGAGAACGACCGAATCACGTTTCTTGCATATTCTTTCATTTATTCTAGTTAGGATTATGTTCCTTATAGTAAATTCTTTTGTCTGTTAGGTGATCGTGATACCATAAGCAGGGACGGTCCTGCTGCATAGTTCCTTTCTCAGTAGTCAGCTCACCAGGTGCGTGGATAAGCCTGTAACATTGATGTTTTCAAAAGTATATAGTATGTATGTTTTCTTAAATGAATTTTAAGGTAATGCATTAAATGAGTTTGTTTTCAGAAAGTTTATAAATTTTGCTATAAGGTATGGATCGAATATTGATTATGTTGAAATCATGTGTTTGTGATATATGAGAAACTTGCATGATTTGAGATATATGAGCATGGATTTTGGAAATGATTTTTATGTTAGGATGCACCCCGTGTACTTATATGTGCCAGATTATTGCCATGAGATAAGGTCTCATGTTGCCAGTTATTGCCGTGAGATAAGGTCTCACGTTGCCAGTTTGCTCCGGATGCCAGTTTTGCCGTGGGGAAGCCCCATGTTGCCAGCTTTGTCGTATTTGTCATGAGGTTGTGCATATAGATGAATAAACAGATTTATCTTTACAGAGTATTTTTGAGCAGTATGAGTTTTATGAGAAATGAAATTTATGATTTGAGTTTTATGAGAAATGAGACTTACGATTTCAAGTAAATATTTGAGATATCGATTTACAGCTTATGTATTTATTTATATTATGAAAGACTTGTTCGATCCACTTTGTTACTTGATTATCCACGGCACTGAGCTGTGATCCATTGCACTAAGCGTGAGCTTACCCCCCATTCCTTAACATTTCAGGTTTAGCAGATTAGTAGATCCTAGTTTTATGATGATATTTTATTTTCAGTTTAGATTTTTCCTTGTATTTGGAGGATTAGTCCATATTACAGAGGAAACTCTGCCAGTTTCTAGTCTCCGTCTCACCCCTACCATACCTAAGAGGACGGGTGTGACATGGAACAAATCCATAGATGAGCAATATGTTTTTCTCAGAAACACAATACCCCACCAATGCAACCAAGTGTCGATGATGAACACGACTGATGATCTTGACGTCAGCCTTGAATTCTCTCTCTTTTTGCCCACTACTTTCCTGGAGTTGCTTGACAATCACCACTTGCCCATCTGGTGAACTCCACTTATGAACACATCCAAAGCCTCCCTTACCAATAAAATTTTCCTTAGAAAATTCATTTGTTATTTTCATTAACTCTTCAGAGGTAAAAAAAGGACTTAGAATCACCTAAAACACCAAATTCTGGTTCCCCACCATGATACCCACCAGTCAGTTCCTTTTCACTAAGATAGAGCTTTCCTAACTGACTCAATTTCACTAAACTCCATGGATTTTGACCTGTAAACTGTTTAACACTACCCGAAAATTCAACCAATTGACCCAACAACCTCACAATCGCCACTTGTGGTGATGACTCAATAACTTGAAAGCATATATAACAAAAGATCCATAAAGAACCCAAATCTTGGATTTTATTCTTCTCCGGCATTTCGTCGAAAAGCTTCTGAGCGTCTACCATTTCTTCCTTTCTCCAGAAATTATCAAGCTTCTGCCTTTGAAACTCACCCCCGTGATAATCAAAGCCCAAGTTCTGGTGAAGGTTTTGCTGCCTTGGTGAACCCAAATGAAACGGAACTGAACCTGAATCCTTCATTTTAACCTTATTTCTATGTTCCTCATCCACAAACTTGTGTCCTGGTGTATCTTGAATATCATCTTTGATTTTGGGGCTAGAACCACTTCCTACACCAACGAAAAATCATACTCGTCCATGGTTGCACCAACATCACTGTCAGCTCTCTAGTACATCATCGTAATAATTGGTTTGCAGATGCCCTCCGGCTCCCCTATCTTATCTTCAAATTCATCTGCTTCAGCAACACCACTCAATTTGCCCAAGTCATTGAATTCTTGATCTTGGGTAGTGGCGCCTTGAAACATCTTTTGGATCCCTTCTCTCCCTTTGTTGTTGGTGATACTAATCTTGTTCTTGTCACCGACGATCTTGTCCTCTCCAAGGTTGTTCAAATCGCCAAGATCATGGATTTCTTGATCGTTGATAATGGTTGTGCTATTTCTGATTTGGAGAGCTTTACCATGAGCAGACCCAAAAGAAGCTGGTTTAATGGCGCCCGAGTCTAATTTTGTGATAAGATTTTGTAGCATTATTTTGATATTACGTAGTGATTCGTTGATATTGCGTAGTGATTCGTTGATGTTATCAAATGATTTCTCCATTGATGAACCTCTCAATGAAAGCACCAAATGTTAGGTTTTAATTCGAGATGAAACCTACAAAACTCTCCAAACTTTTTACAAGTTACTTTGAGAATGATTGAATGCTTTATTTCTGCTCTCAGCTTATTATTTATAGCTGAGTTAGTTACAAATTCTGTTACAAGAGTATTATCATCTGCTACAGCTGTGAATGTGTAACAGCTATCAACAATGCCCAAGTTGTTTTATCTGCGGAAGGAAAGATTAGAATGGAGTAAGTTAGCGTAGTCGTAGGTGTCCTTCCAAAACCTGACGACACTAGAAGTATCAGGTTCTGAGGGTTTGATGACTCTCTCAACAGTTGAAAGTGTGGTGAAACTTACAATAAGGGAAATGACACAACAAGTTGGAGAAGAAATGAAGAGAGATGTTGGTCTTGTCTTTGTCCATTTAAAATATTTGAAACTTCATCATTTACCAAGATTTGCAAGTTTTTGCTTGGGGAATTACATTCTTGAATTTCCATCTTTATTAAAGTAATTTTCTCATAGAGAGTCATTCACACACCAGAGCTACATACAGAAGAAAAAGGTGATGACGAAGGGTGCTCCACGGAAATGAAACTTATGTTCTTTATTTATATATTAATTCTGGATGTGTATGATGCATATTGTTCCCAAGAACTAGGTTGATGTTTCAAGTTGCATGCAAAATGCAATCTTTGCGCTTGGATTTCGTTACTAATTTTTTAGTTGAGTTTGTAATTTTCTATTTTATTTTAGGTAGTCTTGTTTCAGTTGGAAGCCAACACTCTTTCCTTAGTCGGGTTTTCCCATGGGATTTACCGAATGAGGTTTTAACGAGGTTGGTATCTTCTGGTTTTTCTTTTCCTTTAACTAAACATGTCCATTTCTATTTATCTTTTACTCTTGTACTAACTCTCTATTTATTATCAATATTATTCCTCAATGGAGGCTGGTGTAGCATATGATTGGATGAAATTTTAGGTGCGAACTTATTTTGGATGTAAGGTTTCATTTTGATACTTTAATAGTCATTGTTGAGATCATTTATTCAAAAAGAAACAATCTTTATACATTTTAAATTTTTTGGTTGATCAACTTCATTAATTATTTCTAGTCCTTTTAATTAAAGATCTTACCTTAAACAAAATGGTGAAAGATAAAAGTATGTCTAAAAATATGATTAAAAACAAGAGCTCATCTGTTTTCATTACCATGTTTTTACTCAAATATGCATCTCAGTCTAATTAAGCATGAGATATCTAATTCCAAAAAATCCCTTCATAAGAGAGTGTTGGAAAAATTTGTAAAAACAAGAATAATATTATCATTCACCACGAATATAAAAAATGAAGTTAGGTTGAGTCGTGGACTAAGTCGTTCTTTTTAAGACGTTTCACGGCTCTACCCAGAATTTGTGCTATCAGTATGTCAGCCTCGTCGTCCATAGGATAAAACAAGCCCACAAAACTATGTTTCAATCGATTTGGCACATAATTATAAATGTATTTAAATATTTTCTTAGAACTTCTTGAAATTATTTGCAATTCTAAATAATTCTCAATATAAATTATCAGCCCTCTCACCCTTGCCTATTCTAGAAGCTCAACAGCTTCATCAATTCCCTTAAAATACCATTTCATGCAGAATTTACTTATAATTCTATCGTAAGAACAATAACAAATATAACATAAGTAAACATGGCAGATCAATACGTCTTAAAAGTATTGGAACAATTTACAAAAGTAAGAATAATATTACCGTTTACCACAAATACAAAAAAATGAAGCAGGGTTGAGTCGCAGACTACGTCGTTCTCTTTAAGACGTTTCGCAGTTCTATCCAGAATTTATGCACGTAATATCATATTCGATTCATTTATTAAACGAATCGAATACGAATCATGATATTATGATTCGTTTAAAAAATGAATCCATCATATTTTAATTCAATTCGTTTAGAATTCAATTTAAATTCGATTCATCAATTCATTTTGTCACCTCTAATTAAAATCTTCTTTTGAACTGAAAATAATCACAATACTTTTTTTTGGCACTTTTGTTTGTTCAAAGAATCAAAAGTGCTTCTTACGAAATTTCATTCCATCAAGATGGTAATGTCTTTTCTTTTGGACATTTTCCAGCGCTGCCCTTCAATCTCCGAAGTTTCCTCATCAGACAATACGATTCGCCTCCTAAGCACGTCAAAAAACCTCTCATAAGTGCTGACGTGGTACGA
Source organism: Zanthoxylum bungeanum (assembly GCA_019454045.1). Taxonomy (NCBI): domain Eukaryota; kingdom Viridiplantae; phylum Streptophyta; class Magnoliopsida; order Sapindales; family Rutaceae; genus Zanthoxylum; species Zanthoxylum bungeanum. The sequence goes on from SKCR01041284.1 coordinate 19,949, forward strand.
TTTCATTGAACGAAGTTAAATGCACCGATGAACCCTGAATACCATTACACAAACACCCTCATCTTAGTCCATATTTGATAATCTGGGATCTAAATTGTCCGCATGGCAGAAGTTAAATTAACGGCCAGGATCAAAGTTACGGATACAAACAAACGCATAGGATCTCAGACCTTGCGTCGGTGGAATTTGAAATTCAAGTCCATAATTTGGTCCCAATCGAATCACTATCATTTAAAAACATATCTTTTAACGGTCAAATTTCTCCAAATGGCTACCTTTCTCTCTCTCTCTCTCTCTCCATCTCTAACTTTTTTTGAATCCAGACAAAAAAAAATTCAAATCCTCATACATTTACCAAAGTCATTTTCCAGGAAAAGAAAATATTTTCTCAGGAAAACAAACGCACAAATCTCCACTACTGCATTTGGAAATAAAAAGAAGATAATTTGAAAGAACAAGTCAACAAGTTACTTTTGCTTGCTGACTCCAACAAATCTCCCCCTCGATGAAGATTTGCCCTAAAATCTGAGCCGACCATCAATCATCCAAACGGATCCTCAAAAGGATCCTCCCCTGGCTGCATCTGTATGACTGCTTACATACCCTGAGTTGGGATCAAGCCAATCGTAGTTCTCTTAATCTCCCACTCTGACTATGTGGAGAGTTTTGTCATCCCAGCTATGGCACGACAGATTTCAAGCTCCTCCTTCGGTAAAACCTTGGTGAACATATCGGCACCGTTGTCCTCGGTGTGAATTTTCCTGAGTTCTAACAGCCTTGAGCTCAGGACGTCTCGTATCCAGTGATACCTCACATCGATATGTTTTGACCTCGAATGAAAGGTGGAATTTTTACCGAGATAGATAGCACTCTGGCTATCGCAGTACAAAATGTACTTCTCCTTCTTGAAACCCAAGCAATTCCTTGCAAGCTTCTGTCACTGCAATGAATTATGCCTTTGTTGTAGAAAGTGCAACACACCACTGCAACCGCGACTGCCATGCCACAGCTCCCTTGAGAGAGTAATCAGATACCCTGAAGTAGACTTTCAGGTATCCACATCTCCTACCATATCTGAATCGGTGTAGCCCATCAACACTGGTTCACTGCTTCCAAAACATTGTCTCATTTTGGATGTGCCTCAAAGATACCGCATAATCCATTTGATGGCATTCCAGTTGTGGGAAACAGAAACTGGACGACGCATGCTGTCCTAGGCTCGCGGCCTAGTTGGGAGTATGGAGTAGCCTATGGGGGACTAAACCGGAGAGTAATGGAGTCGCCACCCGGTGTGAGCCAGGAAAATGAGATTTAAAGCCGCACTCACCCCTCGCAAGGGAAGACCTCAAACCGTTGGGTTCGGAATGGTCCCTTACTTATGTCACTTGTAATAAAAGGATTTATGTAATAATTCAATCAAGCTTAAGTAACCCTTATTTCCAAGAGTATCATGCTTCTAAATTAACATGCATAAAATCAAACTTACACCTAAATTCACATATATCTCACATCTAAGATTGCATGCTTGAAAATACATCAAAGTAACAACGAACATACAACTTCATTAGCATATCATGTTCACGAAAACACAAGCATGCATACTAACCATACAAGCATACATGTGAGCACTTTTCCAAGTGATACGTGGAATTGTATCCCAAGTACAGACCGCACTACCGTCCATTCGGAATCGGCTACGGAATTTATGTATGGGTTTCCATCCGATATACGACAAGAAATAATACTCCAAAGTCATCATGACATAGATATGTGAATCATAATACGTTAAATAAAGACTAAGGCAAATGACGCAACCAATGGAATAAACATGCTTTTCATTATGATGTGCACAAAGATAAGAATGACTATATGGGGTTTCATAAGAAAAAATCACCTAAGAAACAATTATACATGGCATGTGATGAATATGTCTCAGTTCAGTGTGTTTGCGTTCGTGTAGCGTTCGTAAACGCGTTCGAACGGTAAATAGAAGGTTCGCGTTCGTATGGCGTTTGATAACGCGTTCGAACGAGACCAGACAGAAGACACTCGTTCGTGTGGCATTCTGAAACACGTTCAAACGGTAAACAGAAGGTTCGCGTTCGTATGGCGTTTGAAAATGCGTTCGAATGAGACCATACAGAAAACATGCGTTCGTGTGGAGTTCTAAAACGCGTTCAAACGAGGTTACAGCAGTGACTTCCAAAATGCAGTAAACAATACGACACATACATGGACAGATGAATACATGACATCTAGTAAACAATGACGGGCTAAGAACGCGGCAAAACATCGTGGTAAAGGATTTTAACCTCTCAAAATAGAGGACCCTTAATCGCACTAACTAAGCCCATGCACAATCAACACAACACATACATAAAAAAGTAAAGACAATGATATCGTGCTTCGTATACCCGATTAGACACATCTTACATCCAACCGAGTATACATCAATAGGCGCGACAAAGCATCGTGGTAAAGGGTTTTAGCCCCTCCAAATAGGAGACCTTTAATCTGACTTACTAAGCCCATGCACTCGATTGCATCATGCATACAAAGAATTAAAGACAATAATATCAAACTTAGTGTGCCCGATTGAACATATCTTGCATTCAACCGAACACACATCAATCGGTGCGGCAAAGCATTGTGGTAGAGGATTTTAACCCCTCAAATTAGGGGACCTTTCATCGCACATACTAAGCTCATGCACTCGATTGCATCATGCATGCAAATAACGTGCAGAGTTCGAATGACAACAAAATAAATAAATCAAAGCAACATGAAACAAAAGAAGGTGCCGTTTACTCAAGCGGTACGTGGAGTTGTATCCCAAGTACAGACCGCACTACCGTCCATTCGGATTCGGCTACAGAATTTACGTCTGGGTTTCCATTCTATATACCACAAGAGACGACACTCTTTCATTCATCCAATACCCACAACACACATCATACACAAACAAGATTCAACAAATAATTAAAATACAGTCAAAATAAATAACAAAAATCAAATAAAGATGAGTGTGGAAAGTACCCTCAGGTCTAACCTTTTAAGTCGTCTTCAGACTTGCGTTTCGCGGAGATCGAAAGAGGTAAAAGCTCCTTACTCTTCCGGTTCACTGATTCAGTGTCTTAGCTCACTGTTTTGCTACTTTGCTCGTCGTTTGGTCTCTGTTTTGCTGTTGTTTCTTCTATACTTTCTGCTCACTGTTCAGGTCACTGTCTTAACTTTTCAACGAACTATTCTGAGTGTTTTTCATGGTTTTTTAGTGTAGTTTTATGTGGTTATTTCAAGGATTATAAGTGCAATTTATGTTACTGTTTTAAGGGATTTTAGGGACTGTTTTGGGAGTGGTTTGGGTTGCTGTCTAGGCGTGTTTCAAGGGCTGTTTGGGGTGTGTTTGGGCTGCTGTTTGGAGGTATATTTTCAGTGATGGAGGGCTGCTGTATGAGGGAGATTTTCGGTGATGGGTAGAGGTTTAGGGGGGTGCAGTTTTTGGTTATGGAGTGGAGGAGATGAATGGAATTGTTTGTGTTCTTCTTGTTGCTATTGCCGTGAGTGGCTAAAGCTCTTTGTGTTGTGAATTTGTTTTGTGAGTTATGTGTATGAGCTAGGGGAGTGCATGTCTTGGTTAGGGGTTGTTTATATAGAGAAGGGCTACGGTTTCACCTTGTCTCACAATGAAGGGATTTTGGCATTAAGAGAGATATGATTTGGTGTTAGACAAGGAAAGCAAGGGATTTGATGGGGGACAAAATTTGTTTAGATTAGTAAGTCAATATCTTTAATTGGTTATAATTGATTTTAATTTGGCATGATATTTGTTAAGTTTGGTATATAATATATTTGATTTTTCTTTATTAGGCATGCAATCTCTTTAATTTGTGTAAGTATTTTTATTATTTTGGTAGGTGATTATTTAGATTTTATTTGTTTTATTTAATTTGGTATATGACTTAATTAATTATTTTATTTAATTACATTATCTAATTAATATTTAACTTAATATTTGATTTAATTTGGGTGTTTTTTAAGTGGGCTTGGGCTAGGCTAGGGTGCATGTGGGCTAACAGCAAAACCAGAAATACCGACACCGTTTGAACGCCAATTCGAACGCGACACAAACGCCCGCAATCTGCCTGGCATTCGAACGCAATTACGAACGCAGCACGAACGAAAACAGTGAACACCGTGAAACGACTCTGATAGCATACTCATCCTGAATTTCCCCTTCCGATATCCATTTCTCGCGACTTCCGTGACTTGAAAGGTAGTGCCTCCAACTGAGACTCATCATCGGTTTCACATGCAAAAAAATACAATGCCTACACCAGTGTTCCCTTCCTGGGTTTGACATAAACCGGCTGACCAATCTAACTGCGTGTGCTAAGTCTGGACTCATGCACACCAGGATATACATAAGACTTCCCACGGCTGAGGTGTATGGAACCTGTTTCATTTCCTCCTTCTCTGACTCAGTAGAGGGACTCTGTTATGTACTCAATCTAAAGTGGGTAGCAAGAGGAGTGCTAACCGCTTTAGCCTTGTCCATCTGGAATCTCTGAAGTACCTTCTCAATGTACTCCTTCTGTGACAAGTATAATCTCCTGGCTTTCCGATCACGGCCGATCCTAATGCCAAAAATTTATTTAGATGGCCCCAAGTCTTTCATCTCAAAAGACTTACTCGGTTGCTACTTCAAATTATCAATCCTTGATTGATTCCGGCCAACTATCAACATATCACTTACATATAGCAGTAAGATGATAAAATCATCATCAGAAAATTTCTGAACGAAAACACAATGGTCTGAAGTGGTCTTCTTGTATCCCTGCTCCCCCATAACTGACTCAAACTTCACGTACCACTGTCTTAGTGCCTGTTTCAAACCGTAGAAGCTTTTCCTGAGTCTGCACACATAGTCCTCTTTCCCGCTGACTCTGAAACCTTCTGGTTGCTCCATGTAAATTTCTTCTTCCAGATCTCCGTAAAGAAATGCGGTCTTGACATCCATCTGCTCGATCTCCAATCAAGGCTTGCTGCTAAGCTGAGTACCACTCTGATGGATGACATCTTCACAACTGGAGAGAAGATTTCATCGAAGTCAATGTCTTTCTCTGATTGAATCCCTTGATAACTAGTCTGGCTTTGTATCGGGGTTGTGAAGTATGCTCATGTTGCTTCACTCTGTACACTCATTTATTCTTCAAAGCCCGCTTTCCTCTTGGCAATTTCACCAACTCAAAAGTGTGATTGTCATGCAAAGATTTCATCTCATCTTGCATGGCTTCCTCCCACTTTTCTCTGTCCTCTGTTTCCACAGCCTCCTGATAGCTCTCGGGTTCTCCCCCGTCAGTAAGCAGCACATACTCATGTACAGAGTATTTCGTTGAAGGTCGCATTTCTCTGTCAGACCTTCTCTGTGGAACTGTTGGTGCAGCTTCTGGTACTGGTGGTTGATCATGATCATCATCTCTGGGAGCTTCATCACATGTACCTTCATGTCTGGGAACCTCATTTTCAACTTTTACTGGCACCGGTGTATGAGGTTCTGGATTAACATCTCTGTTTTGCTGAGGCATTGTCTTCATCTCCTTTCTGATATCTTCTATGGTATGGTCTTCGACTAAGACAACATCTCGGCTTCTGACAATCTTTTTTTCCACAAGATCATACAGTTTGTAGTCGAAATAATCCTGACCATAGCCAATAAGACACATTGTCGCGTCTTTGCATCAAGCTTGGATCTCTCGTCCTTTGGGATGTGTACAAAAGCTTTGCACCCAAAGACATGCAAGTGTTCATATGACACTTCTTTACCTGTCCAGGCTTGGTTAGGAACATTACCTTTCAGTGCGACCGTTGGGGACATGTTCAAAACATGTACTGCTGTGTTGAATGCCTCCCCCCAGAATGTCTTCGGCAGCTTGGCTTGTGACAGCAAGCTTCTGACCCTTTCGCACAAGGTTCTGTTGATCCTCTCAGCTAGGCCATTCAACTGAGGTGTCTTCGGAGGTGTCTTTTGATGTCGGATTCCTTTAATCTTGCAGTACTGATCAAACGGACCTCTGTATTCTCCACCGTTGTCTGTTCTGATGCATTTGAGTTTCTTATCGGTTTCTCTCTCCACCAGGGCATGAAACTCATTGAACACTCCCAACACTTGATCTTTTCTCTTCAAGGTGTACGCCCAGGTTTTCCTTGAATGATCATCAATGAATGTCACAAAATACAGTGACCCACCAAGTGTTCGTGTCTACATCGGACCGCATACATCTGAATGTATGAGATCAAGTACCTCCGGTTTCCGTTGAGGTGGGGAACTCTGGAAGGATACCCTGTTCTGCTTTCCAGCCATGCAGTGTTCACACTTCAGTAAGTGTGAGTTCTTCAATTCGAGAAGAACATTCCGCCTGCGTAGTATCTCCATCCCCGTTTGACTCATGTGACCGAACTTTTTATGCCATAGTTCGGCTGCCTCATTACTGTTAACTGTATTTATGCTACTATTGGAAATCTTAGCATGCATCAAATACAGAGTTGAGTCTTTCTTACCTCGTGCCACCATCATTGATCCTTTAGTGAGCTTCCAGGTGTCGTCACTAAAGGTGCTGCAGAAACCTTCATCATCCAGCTTGCCTGTTGAGATCAGGTTAACCAGATGTCTGGGATGTGCTTGACTCCCTTCAACACTAGCCTTGTCTCGTTCTCTGTTTCAAGGCAGATGTCTCCAATACTGACGGCTTTGGACTGTCCGTCATTCCCCTCCTTACAGCACTGTAGTCCTCTGGTGTGTAAGATGAAAAAAAATCTATGCGAGATGTGGCGTGTATAGAAGCGCCACTATCTATCACCCAACTGGTCTCGTGGCTGGCAAGATTCACAACATTTTCTTCATATATAATGAAGAACTATTTGGAGGTGTTGTCGGTGGTAGTAGCAACTCTTTCCTGATTAGTCACCATCTTTCCTGGACTGCTCGTTCTTCAACTTGTAGCAATCCCTCTTCATATGGCCTTTCTTTTTGCAGTGATAGCACTCAATATCTCTTGTTCTTGATTTCCCCCGGTTCTTGTCTGGTCTACCTGGGCCTCGGCTTTTACTCCTCTCCATTCTGGTGTTATTCTCTGTCACTAGAGCTTCTGAGGTTGAGGTTGATGCTGACTCCTGCATTCTCGTCCTCTTTTCTTCCTCAAAGATCCTGGTCTTTGCCATCTCCATAGTGACTTTCCCATCTGCGACTGAATTTATCACCGTAGATCTGAACGTTTCCCAAGATTCTGGTAACGTATTAAGGAGTATTAAGCTATTTACCTCATCACCGAAGTCTATGCCCAATCCCCGAAAATTCTTTCATTGTTCCGAGGAAATCGTTGATGTGGTCCGCCACAGCTGTACCTTCCTGGTATTTCAAACCCATCATCTTCTTGATGTAGTAAAACTTGTTGTTGCCAGTCTTTGTTCAGAAAAGCTCCACAAGCTTTCTCCATAAGACACGTGCATTTGTTTCTTCACTGACATGGTTGACGATACTATCGTCGATCCACTGACGAATAATACTGCATGTTTTCTGGTGAAGATTAGCCCACTTCTCATCGGACATTCCTTCTAGTTTCTGCTCAAGAAATACCGATCCATCATAGTCCTTCAAATACAGAAGGTCTTTTATCCTTCCTCTCCATGTGAAATAGTTTGTACTGGTTAACAAAACCATTGTTCCGTTGTCCCCATCCATCATAAAAATTCTAAGCAGAATTTCAAAAAACGGAGCTCACCGTTGCGTCCGGAATGGTAAAAAATGATGGAAATGACACTTCGTTTGTCAAAATCCGACACATGGACCAAATTACAAATTTCAGAAATTACAGGGGTCAAAGTGCAATTTCTGAAAGTTCATGGGCCAAAGTGCAATTACAGAAAAGTTCAGGGACTAAATTGCAATTTCTGAAAGTATAGGGGCTAAATTTTAATTTATAGAAAGTTCAAAAGTTCGGGGACTTATCTGAAATTTACCAGACACCGCTGACGTGGCATATGACTGGGCACTGACGTGGCCGATGATTGTGCGCTGACTCAGCGCTGACTGGGCGGCTGTTCTGGACCTCCTATCAATCGCCGGAAAATATCATTGTGCTCGTCTCGCCGTGAAAAATCTGATGGTATGCTCAAAATCGATTTTCGACAACTTTCGTCGGAACCGACTTTCCGAATCGAAGCTCTGTTTCCGAGTTTCGGGATCCCACCGTGGAACCTTAGCTCCTGATACCACTTCTTGTGATGAAACACACACAATAGAGGAGATGTGAGAGAAAATTCTTCTTTATTATCACACAAACAAAGAATTACAAAGCTTACAACCTAAGCTTTACAAAAAACTCTCAACCCTCTTTACTCTCTATTATACACTCACTTATGAGTTCTGGGATTTCTGTGATGATTTTCACAAAACTATGGTGCTCCTTTTATAGTTGCCAAAAGGTGTTGTCAGCTTCTTCAACACGTTTTGCTTTTGCCAGCTTCTTCAACACGTTTTGCTTTTGCCAGCTTCTTCAACAAGTTTTACTTTTGCCAACTTCTTCAACAAGTTACTTTTGCCAGCTTCTTCAACAAATTACTTTTGCTTGCTGACTCCAACAATTAGGCAGGTTAGGATTGGATCAAGTTTGTAAATAACTTAAATTAGTGGTCTAATGCTTAGTTGTTATAACTTAAATTAGTCAATTTTTTTAAAACCATCTGGAAGTTTAATTCAATTTCTATTTAAGTTGTGAAGCATTACAATAAAAAGAAAGTAGAAAATAATGGGGGAGCTACCAGTGCATATTAGGCAGGTTAGGATTGGATAAAGTTTGTAAATAATCGGTAGTGGTCTAATTTTGAGTTGTTATATAACTTAAATTAGTCAAATTTTTGAAAACCATTTGGGAGTTCAATTAAATTTCTATAGAAGTTGTGAAGCATTTTAAAACAAAACAAAACAAAAGTAGAAAAGATAATAGGCATCAAAGTGTTATTGTTTCAATTCCAATCATTGTAGGTGTGTCTGGAGGTTGGAATTGTGGGAATGATGTTTTCGGATGGACAGCTTAATGAAAGAGGGTCAAATTAACTTGCAAAGCAATTTTTTAAAGAAGAAATTTATAAATATAGGAGCAACATATGAAATCTGAAAGTTTGATTTCAGTCTAAGCACTTGGATATGTAGATAATTTCCTACCACCTTTTATACTATTTTTGTTTTTTGAAGTTTACAATACTTATTATTTACTTTTCAGTCTAATTAATCTCTCGGAAGAGTTATTTTAATTTTATAATTTAATTAGAAAAAATTATTATAAAGATTATGTGACATATCTACTGTTTTAGTGTAACATCACCCGTGCGAAGATGTTACCGGCAGGTGATGGATCCTCACCACCACCCCAGACTCTCTGCAAATCCCAGACTTCCTTTTTGAAGGGATGAAACAACTCAAAGTTTTGGACTTCACCGCATTTTGTTTCCCTTCACTGCCTTCATCACTCGGTTGTCTCATTAATCTTCAAACACTGTGTTTAGAGAGTTGCCAACTACAAGATATAGCAATGGTTGGCCAGCTAAAGAAATTAGAGATTCTCAGCTTTCGAGATTCTGATATTGAGCAGTTGCCTACTGAAATTGGACAACTGAGGCATTTACAGTTGCTAGATTTGACCAATTGTAAGGGCCTTAAAGTGATACCATCGAATGTGATATCAAAATTATCTCGATTAGAATAATTGTATATGGGTGATAGCTTTACGAAATGGGAGAAGGAAGAAGGAGGTGAAAAAACAAGTCTTGTTGAGTTGAAGGGATTATCAAAGCTAACTACTTTGGACATACATATTCCGAGTGCCGAAATTATACCGTAGGATTTGGTCTCTGTAGAGTTGGAAAGATTTTGGATATATGTAGGAAAAGAGCGAGACCGACGTGATATATATAAAACATCAAGATTTATGAAACTTGACGGGCTAGAAAAAATCACTTTTTGGGGGAATTATAGGATGAAAATGTTGTTAAAGAGAACTGAACATCTCCATCTGGAGGAGCTGAAACTTGACTCATTAACTTCTATGGAAATTATATGGCACAATCAGTTGCAGTATCAAAACTTAAAAAAAGTAATCTTGAGGAATTGTAAGGGTCAGAAATATATGTTTTCATATTCTATGGTTAATATTCTTGTGCAGCTCGAACATCTTGATGTAGATAAATGCGAGTCAATGGAAGCTGTATTAGTCGACACCACCTCCACGGGGTTAGGAAAAGATGAAGGAAAGTTGATTGAAATGGTTTTTCCTAAACTAAACTATTTGAGACTCGGGTCGCTTCCAAAACTAACAAGCTTTGCTATAGACATGTCTATTCATTCAGTTGATTTCTCCTCTTTGTCGAAGCTTATAATTATAAATTGTCATAATTTGATAAGATTCATCTCCATGAGCTCATTGGATGACAAAATTCTCACCGAAACGCAACCACATCATTAATTCTTTGATGAAATGTATTTTTTTAATATTATTTATTTTGTATAATATTAATTCTATTTTATTTATTTTGTACAATATTAATTCTCCTTTCCTTAGCTCTTCTTAATTTCTTATCTTGTAATTTAATTATATCCCTAATTTAAATATTATTAATTATCTATTGATTATGTCATTAATTAATTAATTGTATTGAATTTTTAACTTATGTTTACATTTATTTATTTCATGTATGGTTTATAATAACTGTCTAAAAATTACTTCCAATATTCTAGTTTTTAGGTCTCAGCACATTAAAATTTAACAATATTATTATCATATTCTTAATTTATTTTATGTTTACATTTATTTATTTCAACTATGGTTTATAACAACTTTCTGAAATTTATATTTTCATTCTAGTTTTTAGGTCTTAACATTAAAATTAACAATAATATTATTGTTTAAACACGATTCAACATCATGGTAATTTATTTCAAATGTTTTTGATAAATAAAATGTAATTGACTTTAAGAAAAAATAAGATATTTATCTTCATTTTGCTAATCTAGCTACTAGTCTTGTCAATAACAAAGAAAATAGTGTTATTTAAAGAAAATTTTTATCCTAAATTAAATATTTATTTTGCAGGTTGCATTGCCCAGTCTAATGACTCTGCGTGTCGTATATGAGTGCAATGGGTGGAGAAGTTTGATGACATTGTCAATGGCTCAAAGTATGGTGAAGCTTACAACTATGAAGATAATTGGTTGCAAAGAGATGGAAGAAATCATACAACAAGAGTTTGGAGAAGAAGTGAAAGATGATCGTATTGTTTTCAGCCAATTGGAATATTTAGAACTTGGTCATTTACCAAGCCTTCAAAGCTTTTGTTTGGGGAATTACACTCTTGATTCTCATCCTTGGAACAAGTTCACGTGTCGAATTGTCCAAATATGAAGACTTTTTCTCAAGGAATCTTGCTCACACACCAAAATTGCACAAAGTGAATCTAGATTTTTTTACAGAAGACAGAGGGTATTGGGAAGAAATATATTGGGAAGGCAACCTAAATTCCACCGTACAGAAAATGTTCAAAGAAATGGTACGTACTTGTTAATTGCAAGTTTTGTTTTTTCTTCTTTCTTTTTTCTGTCGTCCAAGTCAGAATCAAAGCTCCATGCATTGTAGATAATTGGATATTGTTTTCAGCCAAGGTGTTTGGATGACTAAACAACAATTCTATGGTCACATATTGTTATTCTTTAAAACAATAATCAAAGTAATCCAAACACCTTCACAAAATTATAGATTATTTTTATTCTTTAAATCAAAAATCAAAGTAATCTTGTTTCAATTGGGCAAACATAGAGAATTATATTAACGTTAACCTGTTTACTCGACTATTAATCATTGAATGCTGGTGGAGCGATTCGATTTGGCCAAAATTCAAGGATTTAGTTTTCCGTTGGTTTTGCCCAATTTTTGACCGATTAATTGTCAATTTCTGATTTTTGAAAATAAAAAAATAAAAAAAAAATTAATTTCTTCTTCTTTTCCTCATTTTTGTTCTTATTCATTAAAGATTTTAGTCATCTCTCAACTTTATGATTATCTAATATTTTTCATGATAAATAAATTATTTTTAGTGATTTTTAGAATTTTTTATTCTAATCATTCGAAATGTCAACTTACTCATTCCGATTAGTTGGTCATTGCACCACTAGTCTTGTTTCCTTCTCTCTGTCCTTGTGTGTGTATATAGATATCTAAAATATGTATGTTTAAACTAACTAGTGGGCTTTTTTTTTGGTTGTGTAGATTGGATTCCGTTACATATGGAATTTGAGACTCTCACTAAATCCACGTTTGAAGGAAATATGGCATAGCCAAAAATTGCCCGTCAGCTTCTTCAACGGATTACGATACCTTGAGGTGGATGGCTGCACGAATATGTCAAGTGCTATTCCAATGAATCTTTTATGGTGCTTGAACAATTTGAATAGCCTGAGAGTGAGCAATTGTGATTCATTGGAAGTTGTGTTTCACGGAAGAGCTAAATGTTGATGGACATTTTGGTCCGGTTCTTCCTAAACTGATAAATCTTCCAAAACTCCAAAGATTCTGCAACTTCACAGGGAATATAATTACACTGCCTTTGTTGACCCAGATGACGATTGAAAATTGTCCTTATATGGAAGCATTTGTCTCCAACTCTACATCTGTACATATTACAGCAAACAAGGAACATCAAGAAATGACTTTAGAAGAGAACTTCTTGATAGATAATATACAACCTTTCTTTAATAAAAATGTGAATATTTTCCCACTTTCCTTCACATTTTTTTCCTTTTTATTTCTTTAAAATCTAAATCTAATTTTTGATATGTCTCTTTGATTTCATAATTTCCTTGATTTCCAGGTTGCAATCCCCCATCTGAAATGGTTAGAGCTGTCAACAATGCCCAAGTTGTTTTGTCTGCGGAAGGAAATATTAGAATGCAGTAAGTTAGCGCAGTCTTGGGTGTCCTTCCAAAACCTGACGACACTGGAAGTATCAGGTTCTGAGGGTTTGATGACTCTCTCAAAAGCTGAAAGTGTGGTGAAACTTACAATAAGAGAAATTACACAACAGGTTGGAGAAGAAGTGAAGACAGATATTGGTCTTGTCTTTCTCCATTTAAAATATTTGATGTTTCAAGTTGCATGCAAAATGCAATCTTTGCCCTTGGATTTCATTACTATTGTTTTAGTTGAGTTTGTAATTTTCTTCTTTATTTTATGTAGTCTTGTTTCAATTGGAGGCCGACACTTTTTCTCAGTCTGGTTTCCCACAAGATTGATTGAATGAGATTTTAACGAGGTTGGTATTTTCTGGTTTTCTTTTCATTTAACTAAACATGATCATTTCTATTTATCTTTTACTCTTGTACTAAAATCTATATTTATTAATATCAATATTATTCCTCAATGGAGGCTGGTGTAGCATATGATTGGATGAAATCTTAGGTGCGAATTTAGTTTGGATGTAAGGTTTCATTTTGATACTTTAATAGTCATTGTTGACATCATTTATTCAAAAAGAAACAATCTTTATACATTTTAAATCTTGTGGTTGATCAACTTCATTAATTATTTCTACTTTTTTTTAATTAAAGATCTTACCTTAAACAAAATGGTGAAATATAAAAATATGTCTAAAAATATGATTAAAAACAAGGGCTCCTCTGTTTTCCTTACCATGTTTTTACTCAAATATTCATCTCTGCCTAATTAAGCATGAGATATCTAATTCCAAAAAAATCCCTTCATCAAAGAGTGTTGGAACAATTTGCAAAACAAGAATAATATTACCATTCACCACGAATACAAAAAATGAAGTTGAGTTGAGTCGCGGACTACGTTATTCTCTTTAAGACGTTTCGCGGCTCTATCCAGAATTTATGCTATCAGTATGTTAGTATCGTCGTCCTCAGGATAAAACAAGCTTAGAGAACTCTGTTTCAATCGATTTGGTACAAAATCGATTGATATACTTACACCCAAAATATTTGCTCGGAAATATCATCCATATCGAATTTTCTAGAACTGGAATACTCAAAAAGCTTTCGAAGAAGATAATAACAGCAACCTCAGTATCACACAAAATAGCGAATTCCTTAGCCTTTTTAAGCAACACAGCTCGTCTTTTAGAGAATGTAACTTGCCTACTGTTTTTCATTTTTAGATCTTCTATTATATCAAGATGAAGAAATGAGTCTGTGAGTGGGTGTGGGCAGGGCATGACAAGATGAAGAATTGAATGGGTGAGGTGAGGTGTGGCCTTTGGGTCGCTTGTAGAGTTGTAGTTTCTTTTAAAGCATAAACGGCGAGGTGTGAGTGTTAAAGAGAGTTATTTTTTCAATATTATTATTTTATTTATATTATTGTATTTGCATGAATTGATTCCTTTTAACACAATAAAACCTATTAATTGAGAATTTTTGTAACTTAAACAATTATAATAATTTGATTTTTTTTTAACTTCCCAAAAAATAACTTCTTGTAATTTCTCAAATCATTAAAATCAATTTTAAAAATCATTAAAAACTAACAATCCCCCACTTGAATTTTAATAAAATATTTTCATCGGACAATATATATAATACATAAATAAAGGTGTCTATCGACTTGAACTTTTACATAGTGATCACGATTTAGGTTATACTAGAGTAACTCGTAGTTTTGAAATCTATCTTTGACAACGTTACACACACAAACCTTTCAGGACGAAGTCAAAAAGCCCGACATTACGGTCATGCTCCTATATCCCAGTTTAGTGAATGCTCTAGAAAATTTTACCTGAAATTTCATAAGAAGCTACTTCATTTCTACAATCACATAGGTGTGTCTATAAAAAATACTCATGTAGCTAGGTACTCCACTCTACATAGAGTATATAACACATTAAGAGTTAAGTATAACTCATCCTTACATCGCTTCAAGATATCATGCTCTCAGAATGAAACTCACTAATAAAATAATAGCATGATTCATCATCACTTCATGAATTTTTATTACCCATTGAACCTATTTCTTGGTATCTCAGTCTATTCAACTTTGTCAATGCCCAATATGCTTTATGCTCGAGCTCCATAGGCAAATGGCATGCCTTTTCGAACACTAGTCGATATGGGGACATTCCAATGGGCGTCTTATAAGCTGTCTGGTAAGCCCACAATATATCATCCAATTTTCTGGACCAGTCTTTCCTTTTTGAACCAATGGATCACTCCAGGATTATTTTGATTTCTCTATTAGAGACTTCGACCTTACCACTTGTCTGCGGATGGTAAGCAGTATCAACTTTATGAGTAACTCCATATTTGGCTAGAAGTGCATTAAAGTACTTGTTGCAAAAATGTGTGCTACCATCGCTGATGATTTCTCGAGGTGTTCCAAAACGAGTGAAAATATTTCTCTTGAGGAATTGTAATACTACTTTGGAGTCATTAGATGGCAGTGCAGTTGCTTCTATCCACTTGGAGACGTAGTCTATTGCAATCAAAATGTACAGGTTTCCATGTGATGGAACAAATGGTCCTATGAAGTCGATCCCACATACATCAAATATTTCAACTTCGAGGATGCTTTGGAGAGGTACTGTACGGGCCAAATTTAGGCCAGGGGTATTTCCGATATTTCACTCCAAGCCCTATGTCAGAAACAACTTAAAACCCTCCACCAAAAAGGATCCAAACGAGAATTGGGTCCTACCGTATCGACCAATTGGGTCCTACAAAGAATTGGCAGATAAGTTCGTGGAACACTTTGCTAGCTCTTGCAAACTCGAGAATACCACAGATGGCCTCAACGCCATCCAACCACGGAGGGGAGAATCCCTATGAAACTACTTGGTGCGCTTCAACAATGAAATGATCACGTTCTCATACCTCCATCAGCCGACGACAGTGGAAGCCTTTAGGAATGGGTTGATGGCTGACAGCGGGCTCTACAAGAAACTAACCAAAAACCGATCCTACACCATAAATCAAGCAATAGCCAAGGCTCAAACAGAAATTAGATGGGAAGAAAATAAAAGAAACAGAAAGAGAGAGAGTTTCTCCAGTCTGCAAGGGGAGAAAATGACATACCCAACTAACAACCGAATGAATTTAGTGGGAGAGGCCAGCAAATAGTCGACCAAAGAACTTATCGAGGAAGAGAGCATCGTCCTCTCGAAAATGACCTCAGTCGCGGACCATCCTTATTCAATAGTAAAGAGAAAACTCCTTATGGCACCAACTGACTCCCGAATTATAACTTCACCATATCACCGGGTGAACTTGTCTCAGTCCTCAGAAAGATGGGAAACAAAGTAAGGTGGCCTCCACGCTCCAAGGAAGGTTCTGCGAGGAGAGACACCCATAGGTGGTGCGAATTCTACCGGGACTACGACCATACGACTGTTGATTATGTAGCACTGAGATTGGAAGTTTTGGAGCTGCTGAATAAGGGTATTTGAAATATCTGTTCACTGACATGGGATGAGGATTTGGGGAAATAAATTATCGATTGACAGCCTTAATTGGCTTAAGCGGGGAACAAAAATTCACACTCGGTGAATCTCTCTTCCATTATACGCAGACGGGATCAACAAAATAACCAACTTTCTAGTCCTGGACTGCCTTTCGGCCTACAATCTGATAATGGGACGACTATGGATTCACGACATGAGGGCAGTCTCGTCTACTTATCACCAGGTGTTAAAGTTCCCCGCCAAATGAGGTGTCCAAGAAATCAGAGGAGACCAACTTGCTTCCAGAAGTTTCTACCATACGACCCTGAAAGCAAAGTCCCAATCAGCATAGCAATTGTAGGAAGGATCTTGTCGAATCAACACTGACTCTTCCAAAGTGGATGAGCTCGATTAGGTCTAAATCCATCCACGTTACCCAGACAATAAAGCCCAAGTGGGAGCCCACCTCGATCACGCGCTACGCCCCGAATTGATTGATTTCCTCAAGGAATGACATGACTGTTTCGTTTGGTCACATGAAGATATGACAGGAATAGACCCATAAATGATTACCCCATGAGCTACATGTGGATCCAGACTACTCATCTTTCAAACAAAAGAGGAGGAAATTCGCTCTAGAAAGAAACCGAATAATCGATGAGGAAGTCCAAAAGTTGTTGGAAAATGGGGCCATCAGAGAGGTCAGTACCCGGAATGGCTCGCTAATGTCGAGGTAGTACGGAAGAAGAATAGAAAACGGCGAGTCTGCATTGACTTCACAAACTTGAACAAAGCTTGTCCGAAAGATTCTTTCCCACTCCCCTATATCGACTCAATGGTTAATGTATAGATGGGCATGAATTGCTAAGTTTCATGGACACGTATTCAGGCTACAACCAAATCTTCATGCACCCAAATGGCCAAAAAAAAAGCCTTTGTCACCAATAGGGAAGTCTACTGTTATAAGGTAATGCCATTCGGGCTTAAGAATGTTGGGCCCACTTATCAACGCCTTGTCAACAAAATGTTCTCCCATCAAATTGGAAAAATAATGGAAGTCTACATAGATGACATGTTAAAAAAATCGTTGCAAGCTAGACAACACTAAGCACTTGGGGGAGGCATTCGACATGATGAAGAAGTATGGGATGAAGCTGAACGCCACCAAGTACGCCTTCGGAGTAGCCTCTGGGAAATTTCTTGGATACTTAGTCACTCGACGCAGCATAGAAGCTAACCTGAAGCAAATAAAATCCATCATCGACATTCCTTCCACAACAAACCCAAAGGATGTCAAGCGACTTGCGGGAAGGATCGCCGCTCTAAACAGGTTTATCTCCAAGTCTACTAATAAGAATTTTTTGTTTTTCTCCACCCTCAGGAAGGCAAAACATTTCAAACGGACCCTAGCCTGTGAAGAGGCCTTAAAAAGACTCAAAGAATACTTGACCACACCACCTCTCATGTCTAAGCCAGTCGACAGTGAAAGGTTATTCCTCTACCTTGGAGTCTTGGAACAAACAGTCAGCGCTGTACTGATTAGGGAAGAAGGAGGGCAGGAACACTTAGTCTACTATATAAGTAAGTCTCTACTTGATCCGAAGTCACGATATACTCTCATGGAAAAGCTGGTTCTTGCCCTAGTAATGGCGACGCGGAAGCTACGTCCCTACTTTTAGGGTCATCCACTCACCGTTTACACCATCTACCCACTGAGGAGCATACTTCATAAGCCAGAACTTTCTGGCAGACTGACCAAATGGGTTGTTGAACTTGGAGAATATGACATCACCTATCTGTCGCGAACAACAATCAAATCTCAAGCTCTTGCAGATTTCATGGCAGACTTCAGCCTCAGCCTACAAAGAGGTACGTTGTATCCAGACTACCGATATATGGAAACTTACAGTGGACCGATCGTCCAGCCGACGTGGCTCTGGAGAGTTGTGATCACCACTCCTACGGGCGACATCGTCCAGCAGGCAATTAAATGTAGCTTCAAGACTACCAACAATGAGGTTGAGTACGAAGCCTTGATAGCCGGATTAACACTGATTCTGAATTAGGAGCGAGAAGGGTTGAGGCAACATCAGATTCTCTGTTAGTGGTCAACTAACTCCAAGGAAATTACCAAGCTTGCAGGTCCCAAATGGCAGCATACTTATCGAAGGTGAAAGAAATATAGTCCATACTAGAATCTTTTACAATCTCACAAATTTCTAGAACATAGAACACTCATGCGGATGCCTTGGCTACTCTCGGGTCCACCATACAAGGAAATAATATTCAGTCCATACCGGTTGTGTATCTACAGTGGCCCGCTGATGAGTGGTAATTATATCACTATTTCCCACTCATTTAACCTAATATTTTGTATAATTTCTCAAGTTTTATGAACGTCTGCTTCCACAGTCAACCTAAAACTAATATGGCAGAAAATCAAACCCAAATTTCACACAAACACAATCCCAAAAATCCCCAAACCATTTCGCAATCAAAGCTCATATTATAGCCAAGAATAAGTTGAATCTACCGTATGAACAACTTGAAGAATTGAAGAACGCGAGAAGGGATATGAAGAATACCTTGAGTTCGAGGAGAACGCTCTAACCTTACGATTTGAGAAGGAATTTTGCGAATGAAGCAAATGAACCCCCTCGAGGCTCTTTATACTCTTCCTCATTTTGGCGCCTCATTTTGTTTTAAATATAAAGCTAGTTACTGAGTAGTGACAAAAACAAGTATACAAAAAGAAAATATCATCATCAAAGGCAGACGCACCTCGGTAGAATGGACCAAAAAGTCAAATTCCACAGTAAACCTCCAAAGCAAGTAGCATTGTAAAGTGAGAAGCAAAGAGAGAGGAGAAAGAAGCATCTTAACTGCATTCTGTGAAACATAGAAAGGAGCAAATTTATGTTTCCTCCAAAAGCGGAAAAGGTCCAAAGTAAGCCCAAAGGAGACACCAATGTAATTGAGCTTCTCTGGCCGCTGTTCCCGAAGATGTTCTAGCAAAGGAGGGAGATTTATCCTAGTCTTTATATTTCCTTGAAGCAATGAAACCTGCCAGCAAAGTGTATAAAAGGCCAGAGCATTCAAAAATTAAAAAGCAGTTCAACGTATATACTAAAAGAAAGAAAAAAACCAAAAGTACAAGACAACTAATACTATTTATAAGATAAGCCAAGTTCATCCACAGATTTCTAAACGCAATTACCATATTGATCGCATAGCTCAAATTCATAACAGTTGGACACTATCTAGGCAACAAATAGATGTAAGAGTCGGACTCGGGAGCGAAACATCAATTCTCGAAGTCTTAATTTAGAAAAAGAAATTTCAAATAGAATATGAAATTGGTTCTGTGAGTAAATCTTTTCTGCCGCTTCTGTAACTCTAACTTATGGAGTATCCGCAGCATCTTCCACATCGATTTCAGAAATAGGAGTCAACTGTCCTTTATAGTACCTGCAGAGAGTCTCAGTGTAACTGCTTTTCTTTGAAAATAACAGTACTTTGCAATTTTTCTCATATGTACCACCAAAATGTTGGATGTCTTATCATGTAACAAATCAATAAACTAGCTTCCTAGTCATTTCATATTCCAAAATTACTTCGCTTCCAATTCATTATGGAACTTAAAAAGAGTAATCGGACACATGGAGTGAATATTTTATTCTTGTTCAATGTCCCTTCATACTGTTTCAGGAGGACTCCATCAAGATTCAAGAGTTTAGAATTTCCATGGTATTTGGTCCCCAGAGGGTTGGTGGCCATCACTAAAACTTTTAATAACAGATCTTTGAGAAATCTTCCCTTCAAGACAGACCTGTAAAAAAATGCACAAATAAATATAATCATACATTCATGTATTACTGATATTTATGGGCATATATGCATACCCATGTGTATTTCAGAATCGAAGATTCGTAGAAATGAATTCTTTGCTAGTAAAAGTAGAAGCTGTGCTGTCCAACTTATTTGTATAAAAGGAAATGGAGAACTTTTGACAATGTCATTAAACAAGTGCTAATGATACATTAATAAAGTTTGAAGACAGCCACTCTGCATTTGAATAGAAGTACAAAGTTGAAGAGTATTGATGATTCCACCACAAACTAATTGATTAGAATACTCGAATGCAGTGGCAAATTACACCATACCACTCTGGGCAGGGACAACAGGCAACGAGATATGATTAATCAGCCATTAATAGTGAGAAGAAACATACAGAGCCATCATCCGCTACATATAAGTGCCAAATTTACGTTAAAAAATTATAAATAAACTTTTAAGTGTACTGTAATTACCTGCAAAAATAACTCGCTATCTTTATGGAAAGAAAACAGTGTATCTCGATTAACGTAGTAAAGATCACAGTCACTAGGAGGAGGTAACCTAAATACAAAAGAGAGGAATCAATAAGACAATGAAAATGCTTTCATGAGCAAGGCATCAATGATGGTGTAGGTGTTTTCAACTTAAGACAGATCATCATCAATTCAAGCCAAACCTGCTGATATTGGGTATGGAATTCGTAACATCCAGGCAATGAGAAAATAAAATTTGACAACAAAGACAATTCAACAAAGACAGATCATCATCAATTCAAAATGAACACGTCATATTTTAAACAATAATATCACAATCATCAGATGTATCACAAAATTGTATACAATAATTGTCAACAAAATATAAACATGTGCAATAACCAGATTTTATACATTACAAAGCCAATGAGAAAATAAAATTTGACAACAAAGCCAACTAAAGCTGAAATTTACCATGAGCAGAATATGGCTCTGCTCTTCCAACTGGTGGAGGAGTTTCAATGTCAATGATCGGCCAGTTCCTTCATAGCAACTGGAAAATTTCACTACTGAACTAGTGTTACAATTTCACTACTGAACTAGACAGTATTGAACAATCTCAAGGGAATATTTGACAAAAATTTGCATCTCAAGTTAATGCAATAGGATGTGAATGGCACACCGAAGAGTGTTAGATTTGATATTATAGGACTAGACTAATATAGTATTGTCCTGTTTGGAACACTATTAATATGAAAGACAAATTAAAATACTTTCGTTGTAATATCTCGAGTTATATTAATAATTATTCATATATCTAATTTTAATATGATACTAGGTTATCATACTGACTCTTGCTGACTAGATATTATATTCACGAAATTTTAAAAAGAACTTATATTAATAATTGTTTATATCTCTAATTTCAATATTTATAATATGTCATTATACCGACTCTTGCTAACTAGTTATAATATTCACAATTATATCTTTTATTTGTAATCAAATTTAAACAAACAAAATGATGACGATCATTTTTATCACAATCATGTGGAAACAGCACAATTTCCAGAGTCCAAATGCACCAAATCATATAATCAATATGCCTAATCCAGGGTACTGCATTTCTTAATCAAAGGACCAACAGGAAAATCATCATTCAGTTGTTCTTTCATATCTTTCAGGTCCTGTTCTGCTTCCGAAAGCCCTTCAGAGTCCTTAAATCGACAAACATGAGAAGAAGGAAACAGTTGCATAAAAGCACAAGCACATTTCAACGTCAATAACCAGTTAATCAACACAACAGAATTGTCCCCGGCTAATAAATGCAATATGCCACCTTCATTGAATGCAGATTTGAGCAATGCCTGAGCTTCAAAATATTATGACACTACAAAAATTTCATCATAGTCAACCACCAAAACAGAGAAACTAGGGATTACCTCTTTAACTGGAACAGCAGTAATTGACCTTATATGTGATGAAATTGGTAAAACATTCAGCTCATCGTCCATAATCACACATGATTTGCATGATGCAAGTGATAATAGAAAACGTTCATTAAAGCGTCCAGCAGCTTCAGAATGAGATTCAGTACGAAATCTCTCATGAACATCCTGATATCAGTAAGCTTTCTATAATTCTAAAATTATGAAAATTAAAAGTCCATGTTAACATGGACTTATAAAGCATGATTACGAGAAACTTTTATATATAAGCGGAACAATGAAGAGGGCAGCATAAGAATATATCTTCCTAAGGCAGGTACTACAGTTTTTAAATTCTTATTAAAAAAATCTCAAAATCAATTGAAAATTGTGAATGATTCTTACCATGACCATTGTACATAAACTGGTCAACGAGGCGAGAGAACGAAGCAACAATACAATTAATCCACCACCCTCCACCGTTTCTATCGTTCTAGCCAGGATATTTGGTGTCAAAGCCTCAAAATCCTGAAATCAATCACAATAAAAATCTTATTAGAGTATGATTTAGCAAAATTTATTACACCAACAAGCAACAGCAGAATGTTAACTGTAATACGCACATTCCAAATGTATTACCAAGAATCCTTTCACTATCCTTATACAAGCAATGTGTCAATCCTCCAGTTTCAAGAAAAGTTGAAAAGGATCAACTTTATCAGGATCGAGCAGTCCTCTCTGCATCAACTTCTTTTTCTGTTTTGGCGCTTTTTCTTGTGACTGCATAATTGTAATCACTTAATAATGACTCCACACGCACAAAAGTCCATTCCAGTAAAAAAGCCATGGGGTATGAATTCTTAAGTACTATGTAAAAATCCAAACCCAAAACATTTCTCTTTTCTCTCTTTTGGTTTTTATTAATTTTGATTGGTAACCAAACAGCGTATTGGTTCTGTTTAATAGCACATTTGAAATTGCTTTTGAAGATTTTTTTCCAATAGCACTTGTCAATTGTTTTTCAAAGAAAGTACTTCAAATGAAAAAAAATGACAAAAATTCAGGGTGCGTTTGGTAGAGAGTATTATACTAAGAGTATAAAATAGCTTACAAGTTGTAGAATAAAAGCTAATTATAAGCTAGCTTATAAGTTGTAGAATAAAAGCTAGAGTATAAGCTAGCTTATAAGCTCTTTAGGTGTTTAGTTAGATATAGAGTATAAGTTATCAAATTACAAATAAGAGCATATAGTTTGTGTATCAGAATGGCAAAATTGTAAAATCTTGATGAGCGTTTACAAATAATCTCATATTTTGACTGTTGAATTACACTAGTGTTAACGCTAGCATGAATGGTGCGTTTAACGCTCGTCACCGCTCAGCCAAACACAGCCTCACTTCCACATAGCACCTAAGGACTACCCAGAAAAACACATGGAGTTGCTTTTTTTCCACTTTGTCAATTTCATACAAACACTACAAAACAAGCATAATTTTTTTTGAATAAACAAGCATAAATTTTTTTGGCTATTTGAAACAAAATTTTCAAATTCACCTTGAAATTTTGTTATTCTGATTAAAATTATTGAAAATTCAAAGATCGGAAAATGAATTGAACTTAAAAAAGGACCTGCTGAGCTCAAGTTTATCTTTATAGCACCACAAAATACTAGGCGGAGATTTAAACACCGCTTTGCTCTGTATATACTGAGGATTCACAATCTGCATAGCAAAACACAACATACAGGCAAAGGCAATTATTTAGTTTAATAGAAATTTTCACGTTTTAAAACCTTTAAAAAAAAAAAGGCTTGCCTGGTCGCGAGACTTGTCGCCGATTATGATGAACATGGAACAGTGTCGTTGCTTGACGCCATTTTCGATCAGAGTTCGAATACGTTCATCAACTTTCTTTCACATTCTAAAACAAGTGATAATGTATTCATGGTGTGTTTACTTGAGGGTAATAGGACTAGAGGAATGTGAATCATTTTTATTAAAGTTGTTTAATTCTTAAAATTGAATAAAATTGTGAATGATAATGAGAGTGGAGCCCATAAATTTGGGAATGGGGAATGAGAATCTCATTTCCACCACCCCTCATGGGAATGAGATTCTCATTCCGCATTCCCAAATTTGAGATTACAATATTATCCCTAAGATAATTAATTAATACTAATTTATAATAATAAATAAAATGTATTAATAATTAATCAATAATTAATAATTAATAATATTTACTATTTTAATAAAATAATAATAATTTAAAAAAGAATATATTAATATTTAGTTAATTTAATACATTAATAATTAATTAATAAAGTAATACTTAATTACATTTAATTTATAAATAATTAATAATAAAATAATATTTAACTTTTTAATAAAAATATTATAATATTTAGTAATTTATTACATTAATAATTAATTAATAAGTAATACCTAATTAACACTTAATTTATACGTAATAAATAAAATTAATAATAATTAAAGATAAAATAATAAATTAACTTTTTAATAAAATAATAATTTAATATTTAGTAATTTAATACATTAATAATTAATTAATAAGTAATAATTAATTAATACTTAAATAATAAATAATAAATAATAATTATTAATCAATAATTAATAATAAAATAATATTTAATTTTTAATAAAGAATAATTTAACATTGAGTAATTTAATACATCAAAAATTAATAATAATTAATAAATAATAAATTAATATATAATTATAACTAAGAGTATTTTTATAACTTTTTAACAATTTATTCCGATTACTGGACAAGGTAAACACATCAAAGGTAATATTGCTTCATTCCGATTATGATTCCTACAATTAAGTAAACAATTTATTCTAATTCTGATTTATCATTTTCATTCCAGCTCATTCCGATTTCATTTCATTCCGATTCCATCTCATTCCAGTTACGAGTACGTAAACGCATCATCAGTGTTATTAAAGGCGCAAGACGCACTAAGGCGCAAACAATTTTGGAGCCTAGGCGCAGGCCTGAAGGCGCAAGGCACGCGCCTGAAGAATGTAAGGCACAAAATACTACAAATGTGTAAAAATTCATTGAAAAATAATGTACAAGTGTGTATCAAACTATCAATTAGCAATAAATGATAATTAACTATTATTTTGAGAGTTTCAATCCAAAGTTTCATTTATAAATCACAATTTAATATCACCAAAAGTAAGAGTTCCATATAAAATTATAAAATATAATTATATCCAAGAGCAAAAGTTCATATCCAAGTTCACATAATTACATCTAAGTCACAAGTTCATATGATCATATCCAAGAGCAAAAGTGTTATATATTTAAAAGCAAAGAGTTCGTAAAAATTATAAAATAAAACAAGCAACTAAATTTCATAACAAAAAAATTCATATCACTATCAACAAACCATTATAATTAATATCAATAACATCCTAAACATATATGCATACAGCAGCAGGATGTGCTGCTGTGGTAAATAACAGAAGCAGCAGCATGTGCTGCTGTAAATAAACAACAGCAGGTGTAAATAAACAACAACAGTAGCCGCTAGAAGAAATGGTGAAGCTTATATTATTTAAAGTTTAGATTAACCTCACTTACATTATAATATGTAAATTGTATTCTAATAATTAAAACTTGATTTAAATCTAGATTAATTATTGACAGACTTTACTACCGCATATATGGCTGGTTTTATACGTTTTAGCATAATTAAGTACCTAACTGGAGTTGTTATTGACAGAAGTAATCACTGCATTTATGGCTGGTTTTAAATATTTGGCATAGTTAATTCCTGAAATAAATTAAGTGTTAATATTGACAACTTATGTATTATAAAAATTGAGATTTCTAAATTGGAATAGCAAAGATGGATCCCCATACCCCCAACATTTCATTTTATTATTGTTGTCTCTTTCAAAATCTCAATTAACTCAAACAAATCATATCTTTTACTTTTTCCTTCACGCATACTATTTTTCTATTTTTTTCTAAGATTATTCCTTGTGGATCGACCCCGGACTTACCGGGTTATTTTATCACTTCGACACTCTTATACTTGGGAGTAAAGAACCACTTTTTGAGCGTGTCAGATTCACCCATTTTCTCATTATTTTTTCCTTTTTTATTTCCCTTTTTTACCTTTTTTCTCTTTCTCTCTCTTTTTATTTTCCCATTTTTTACTTTGGTCATCTCCTTAACTTAGTGTCGACTTATCTTTTAGAGGAGAATCAAATGAGTGTCAAATGTCTTGGCCAGTTATGCGAGTATAAATTCTTTATGGTTGTGCTTTGCAATTCCAAATGCAAATTTTAGTGCGCAATTTTTAGATGGAATTCTGCTAGTGGTTTCAAAGCTTAAAGAATTGTATTAAGAATTTAGACATGCTCATTTTTTCAAAAGGCAACATATTCTTTAGAAACCAAGTTTATTATTATTGAACATTAAAAAAAAAAGCCATTACACGATGAAAATGAAAGATGCAAGCGCGATGATTCGGTATTCGGTCATTGTATGGTCGAGGTTTCTTCAGGATTCGATATTTTGCGGGTGTCAATCAGATTCTGGATTTCATGCCTGAGGTAGCACATTTTTCTGTCTCATGTCCCGGGAATTAGTGGAATGAAGACTATAGGGCTGGATCAAGTTTGCTTGGTAGTGGACTTGGCACGGGTTTCAGATATAAAGCTAGGTAACAATGATAGAGCAATACGTAAACATTGAAAAGTGCATGTCTTCGCCGGCCTGACTTTGTAGAAGTCTGATCGGATATTGTTCCACATCAGTGATGTCTGGCCAGATATTTAGTGAGTATGGTCGGACATTCCACATGAATCAATTAAGGAACAAACATATAAACATGCAATATCATGGCAACAAGCAGGCAATAAAAACAACATAATAATAGTAAAAGCAAGATTTGTAAAATTGGTTTTTCGTATAATTATTTCCAAGTGCTACTGGGGTTTTATCCCAAATATAGACCATATTACCGTCCATTAGGAATCGGTTTATGAAATTATGTATGGGTTTCCATCCTATATACCAAAGGAAAACAGATATGGAATGCCAAATATGTTTACCTCTCGACTGAATATTCTTACTACATGTGTATGTCTAATCGGATATATGACAAGTTCGGTCGGCAATACTGTGTCAGATTCGAAACTAAAAAAATATGCATAAATAAAGAAAGAAGGCCCTCATGTCATACCTTTAAATGTGCTTTGACTCAGAAAACACCTTTGAAGATCGCATTGCAGCTGGATTGCTCGTTGGAATGGGGGAATTTCCAGAGATTTTATGAGCTCGTAGGATAGAGTTTCAGTATTTCCAAATTTTAGACTAGGTTCTTCAATTAAGATCATAACTCTTTCCCCCTTTTTGTGAAGGATTAAGAACTCTTTTTATTGTGCTAGGGAGGGGTCCGAGAATGAAAGGGGAGACAAAACCGCCTCCATGTATCAGTTACAGATCGATCTATGTCTGGCCGGATGCATATTTTGAAATATATGTCCGACTGGACATGAATCAGTCCATGATTCTAGTTATTCGAAATTTGTATGTGCGCTGACTACTTGATATATGTCTAGCCGGACATTTAATTTGAATTTATGTCTGGTCGGACATAATCAGTCTCGTGACTTATGTGATTGATAATCTCCTCATTCAATGACAATTCTAACATGTTCGGCTAGATTTCAGGTTTCCAGGTTATATCCGGTTGGATTTTATGGTTTGAGAGTAGTCTGGCCGGACTTAGGTGATGTCTGGCCGGGTTTTGGCTATTTTTCCTGAATTCTCTGAAGTTTTCTCCACTTCCGATATTTAACCTTACAACTTCCTGAACTTTTAAGTGGTGCCTCCATATGAGACTCATCATCGGATTTATGTATAAAAATACAGTGTCTACATATACCTTTTAAAATCATCTTTCCTTTTTTTTTTTTTAATTAACAACCAGGAAGGTAAAAAAAAAAATGACCACAAGTGGATAAATGGAATCGCAAATTTTGGATATGGGTTTAGTATCTGAGGTTCTCGGAACTGATTTTTCTATATTCTGGATTGACTAGCTTATGAAATTATTTTGAAGAAGAAAAACTTTTCAGATAGTTGCTTAATGATTTTGGGCTAAACTTTTAAAGTACCAGCAATTTAACTACCAACTTCTATTGAATCCATGTCAGTAGCAGCTTTTATTGAATCTTCACTTACTGATTATAATTTTCTCGCTGATATGTTAATCAGACATGTGGACATAACTTAAAACGAATTAAACGACACATGTTTAAAAAATTTAGACCTCCATCTGATATTATTCAAATTTTATTGAACATTTGTAACTCCCGGCACCACAGTCAATGCCATTCAAAGGCATTATAAACTTCCAATTGTTTGATAAACTAAGGAGGCATCATTGCCCAATTGAGTACGATACTTATAGCACAAGGCTTGATAATCAGACTATCCGTCCTGTTCAATCAACATGTATGAAAATTATTATTTTTCTAATCTCTACCCACAGTCCAGTGCCGATCTCGATTCACGAGGATTTTATCTCTATTTGAATGGAAATTTCATTACCCATACCCTTGATAACGATTTTATTTTCTCATTTGTCTCTAACGTATCGGTTCTCCTCAAACTCCATCCCGACTGAGTTATTACCTAGACCTGGCCAATGGTTCGGTTCGGTTCCGGTTCCATACTCTTGTGGAATCGGGAACAGGAACCAAACCGGACTGTTCCGGTTCGATTTCAATTTTTTTATTTTAAATTGATGATTTTTTAAAAAAATAAATAAATAAAAATGAGATTAAAAAATTATTTAAAATTATGAATTTGATTGAGATTACATTAAATTGAAAATAAAATTAAAGAGCTTCAACTTAAATTTTTAAAAATTAAGTTGCCTACGTATCCTTTAGGGGTGGGAGGAATCAAAGCTCACGTAGCTCCATTACATTTTTAAGATAGTTTCTCATTATGATTATTTACTCATCAATCATCATCATTATCAGTGTCTGTTGATCATTTAGCTCCTGTTTCGCTTGCACTTACAGATACATTATCTAACAAGTCTTCAAAGTCATCGAAGACATCTTGTTGTTGCCTCAAATCAGCTCGGGTCCAATCATCCATATATGTTGTTGCTTCTAAAGTGCTTGTATGTAATGAAGACCATATTACTTCCAAAATATTACCTCCAAAGCTAAAGGCTGTTCAAGTACAACAGTGGAAACAGGTGCTGTCAGCACCTCTTTAGCAATAATTGATAAAACAGTAAAGACATTTTGATGTCAGTTCCACCAGTCAAGTACTTGAAAATTTTTACGTACTAAACTTTCAGAAGGACACTCAAAATTGGTAGATAAATAATTATCTAATTCCGAGTTGTTAGTTGTGTTATCCCTATATTTTTTAGTTTGTTGTAGTAACTAACGATCACATACGTTAAGTCTTGAATGTATTATCGGTTCACTACTAGATTGTCCAAATGATTGCAAGTTATATCTACTAACATAATTATTAAATAAATCATTAAATCAATTTTTATTTTATCTATTATTCTTATAATATTAATTTCATAAGCTATTCCTAAATTTGCATAGTAAGTTAGTAAAAGACTATTCAAACCTTCTAAATTAAATTTATGATAAAAATTGTGGTAATAAGATAAAGCAATAGAATATCTTTAAAATAAATGAATCATTTTCGCTTCATAACAACAATAGCTTCAATTAAAACAATATAATTAGGATCAGAATTTTTAACATGCTCAAATAAACTACCAACAATATTCAAACTTTCAATAAGAAATAAATATGTTGTAGGATAATAAACTCTGTTAAAAATATTTGTAGCATCATTAAAAACTTTTAAAAGTTCTACATTTTTTTCACAAATATCTCATTAACTAGGCAAAAGTGTAATATGTTGAAAATATTGGGAAAAATTACACAATACATCTTTGTTCGAAAAATGAAGAATGTTCCCTATTTATACATTTTTGGATTATATTTATGATAACTAAAATGGTGATAAAATTAGCCGCTTTATTGATGTTATTAAATATAATTTAATAATTACATTTTATAATAATGTTATTAAACTTGTTATCCTAGGTAATTTATCAATCATATTGAAGCTTGCACTTATAAAATTCAAAATTGGTTGGGTAACCAAATTTAATTTTAAAATAATTTCCAGTTTTGAGAGGGATGTGAGATTTCGAACAGGAGTGGAGCTAATTCCTGTACAATATATGTTGCAATACTGACAACTTCATTATAAGTATAATTGTCCTTGATCCAGCATTCAATCAGGCAAGAAAACGTGGAGTGCAAGTTCTTGGAATTCTCATATACAACCCTTCGAATCCTGTGGGAAATATACTACCACTGGAAACACTCTATGAGCTATTGGACTTTTTGCAACAGAAGGACATTCATATAATTTCTGATGAAATATATGGAGGATCTATCTTTGGAAATGAGGAGTTTGTGAGCATGGAAAAAGTTCTCTAGTCAGAGGAAATTGACAAGAATGGAGTTCATATAATACATGGGTTGTCGAAAGACTTCTCACTTCCAGGATTTAGGACAGTAGTTATCTATTCCTATAATGAGTGTGTTTTGGCAGCTGTAAAAAAGTTAACAAGATTTTCTTCTATTTCTGCCCTCACTCAGAGGCTCCTAATTTTCATGCTTTCAGATACTAAGTGTTGTGAATAAACACACAATAATAGAGGATAATTTGAGAGAAAACTCTTCTTTTATATACCCACAAAAGAATTACAAAGCTTCCAATACAAGCTTTACAAAAAACTCTCACCAATCACTCTCACTACACTTTCACACATTTAGGGATGCTTAGGAATGATCTGGGGGCTCTAATTTATAGTGCCCAAACGCGTGAACAGTGCCACGCGGTTTGGCACTGTTGAAGGTAGCTGGATCCTGCTTTGTTGCCAACTTTTGGTGGCCTGCTGTCTTCACTTCAACTTTGCATGCTTTTCAACTTTGCATGCCAGCTGCATGAGTTGCTTTCGGTGCAACTTTGTCTCCAAGCACATTTTCAACAAATCTCCCCCTCGGTGAAGATTTGACCAAAAATCTGAGCCGACCATTAATCATCCAAATCTGGATCCTCCAAAGGATCCTCCCCTGGCTGCATCTGTATGACTGCCTACGTACCCTGAGTTGGGATCAAGCCAATCGTAGTTCTCTGAATCTCCCCACTCTGACTATGTGGAGAGTTTTGTCATCCCGGCTATGGCACGACAGATTTCAAGCTTCTCCTTCGGTAAAACCTTCGTGAACATATCGGCACCGTTGTCGTCGGTGTGAATTTTCCTGAGTTCTAACAGCCTTGAGCTCAGGACATCCCGTATCCAGTGATACCTCACATCGATATGTTTTGACCTCGAATGAATGTGGAATTTTTACCGAGATAGATAGCGCTCTGGCTATCGCAGTACAAAATGTACTTCTCCTGCTTGAAACCCAATTCCTGGACGAATGTCTTCATCCACAGCAATCCTTGCAAGCTTCTTCGCTGCAATGAATTCTCTGCCTCTGTTGTAGAAAGTGCAACACACCTCTGCAACCTCGACTGCCATGCCACAGCTCCTCCTGAGAGAGTAATCAGATACCCCGAAGTAGACTTTTGGGTATCCACATCTCCTGCCATATCTGAATCGGTGTAGCCCATCAACACTGGTTTGTCGCTGCTTCCAAAACATAACCTCATCTTGGAAGTGCCTCGAAGATATCGCATAATCCATTTGACGGCGTTCCAGTGTTCCCGTCCTGGGTTTGACATAAACCGGCTGACCAATCCAACTGCGTGTGCTAAGTCTGGCCTCGTGCACACCATGGCATACATAAGACTTCCCACTGCTGAGGTGTATGGAACCTGTTTCATTTCCTCCTTCTCTGACTCAGTAGAGGGACTCTGTCTCGTACTCAATCTAAAGTGGGTAGCAAGAGGAGTGCTAACCGCTTTAGCCTTGTCCATCTGGAATCTCTGAAGTACTTCTCGATGTACTCCTCCTGTGACAAGTATAACTTCCTGGCTTTCCGATCACGACCGATCCTGATGCCAAGAATCTGCTTGGCTGGCCCTAAGTCTTTCATCTCAAAAGACTTACTCAGTTGCTGCTTCAAGTTATCAATCCTCGATTGATTCCTGCCAACTATCAACATATCATCTACATATAACAGTAAGATGATAAAGTCATCGTCAGAAAATTTCTGAACGAATACACAATGGTCTGAAGTAGTCTTCTTGTATCCCTGCTCCCCCATAACTGACTCAAACTTCACGTACCACTGTCTCGGTGCCTGTTTCAAACCGTATAGGCTTTTCCTGAGTCTGCACACAAAGTCCTCTTTCCCGCTGACTCTGAAGCCTTCTGGTTGCTCCATATAAATTTCTTCTTCCAGATCCCCGTGAAGAAATGCGGTCTTGACATCCATCTGCTCAAATTCCAGGTCGAGGCTTGCTGCTAAGCTGAGTACCACTCTGATGGATGACATCTTCACAACTGGAGAGAAGATTTCATCGAAGTCAATGCCTTTCCTCTGATTGAATCCCTTGACAACTAGTCTGGCTTTGTACCGGGGTTGTGAAGTATGCTCCTGTTGTTTCACTCTGTACACCCATTTGTTCTTCAAAGCCCGTTTGCCTCTTGGCAATTTCACCAACTCAAAAGTGTGATTGTCATGCAAAGATTTCATCTCATCTTGCATGGCCTCTTCCCACTTTTCACTGTTTTCTGTTTCCACAACCTCCTTGTAGCTCTCGGGTTCTCCCCCGTCAGTAAGCAGCACATACTCATATGCAGAGTATCTAGTTGAAGGTCGCTTGTCTCTGTCGGACTTCTCTGTGGAACTGTTGGGGAACTTCTGGTACTGGTGGTTGATCATGATCATCATCTCTGGGAGCTTCATCACCTGTACCCTCATGTCTGGGAACCTCACCTTCAACTCGAACTGGCACCGGTGTATGAGGTTCTGGATTCACATTTCTGTATTGCTGGGGCATTGTCTTCATCTCTCTTCGGATATCTTCTATGGTCTGGTCTTCAACAAAGACAACATCTCGGCTTCTGACAATCTTCTTCTCAACTGGATCATACAGTTTGTAGCCGAAATCATCCTGACCATAGCCAATAAAGACACATTGTCGCGTCTTTGCATCAAGCTTGGATCTCTCGTCCTTTGGGATGTGTACAAAAGCTTTGCACCCAAAGACATGCAAGTGTTCGTATGACACTTCTTTACCTGTCCAAGCTTGGTTAGGAACATTACCTTTCAGTGCGACCGCTGGGGACATGTTCAAAAACATGAACTGCTGTGATGAGTGCTTCTCCCCCAAAATGTCTTCGGCAGCTTAGCTTGTGACAGCAAGCTTCTGATCCTCTCGCACAAGGTTCTGTTCATCCTCTCAGCTAGGCCATTCAGCTGAGGTGTCTTCGGAGGTGTCGTTTGATGTCTGATTCCTTGCGTCTTGCAGTACTGATCAAACGGACCTCTGTATTCTCCACCATTGTCTGTTCTGATGCACTTCAGTTTCTTGCCGGTTTCTCTCTCCACCAAAGCATGAAACTCCTTGAACACTCCAATACTTGATCTTTTCTCTTCAAGGTGTATGCCCAGATCCTCCTTGAATGATCATCAATAAATGTCACAAAACAGTGACCCTCCAGTGTTCGTATCTGCATCGGACCACATACATCTGAATGTATGAGATCTAGTACCTCCGGTTTTCGTTGAGGCGGGGAGCTCTGGAAGGATACTCTGTTCTGCTTTCCACCAGCCATGCAGTGTTCACACTTCCGTAAGTGTGAGTTCTTCAATTCCGGAAGAACATTTCGCCTGCGTAGTATCTCCATCCCTGTTTGGCTCATGTGACCGAGCTTTTTATGCCATAACTCGGCTGCCTCATTGCTGTTAACTGTATTTATGCTACTATTTGAAAGCTTAGCATGCATCAAATACAGAGTTGAGTCTTTCTTACCTCGTGCCACCACCATTGATCCTTTAGTGAGCTTCCAGCATCCGTCACTAAAGGTGCTGCAGAAACCTTCATCATCCAGCTTGCCTGTTGAGATCAGGTTTAACCGGATATCTGGGATGTGCTTGACTCCCTTCAACACTAGCCTTGTCCCGTTCTCTGTTTCAAGGCAGATGTCTCCAATACCGACGGCTTTGGACTGTCCGTCATTCCCCATCCTTACAGCACCGTAGTCTCCTGGTGTGTAAGATGAAAAGAAGTCTCTGCGAGATGTGACGTGTATGGATGCGCCACTATCTATCACCCAACTGGTCTCGTGGCTGGCAAGATTCACAACATCTTCTTCATACATTATGCAAAAGTCTTTGGAGGTTTTCTCGGTGGTTGTAGCAACTCTTTCTTGATTAGAGTCACCATCTCTCCTGGACTGCTCGTTCTTCAACTTGTAGCAATCCCGCTTCATATGGCCTTTCTTTTTGCAATGGTAGCACTCAATATCTCTTGTTCTTGATTTCCCCCTCGGTTCTTGTCTGATCTCCCTGGGCCTCGGCTTTTACTCCTCCCCCTTCTGGTGTTCTTTTCTGTCACTAGAGCTTCTGAGGTTGAGGTTGATGCTGACTCCTGCATTCTCGTCCTCTTTCTCTCGTCCTCTTCTTCCTCGAAGATCCTGGTCTTTGCCATCTCCATAGTGACTTTCCCATCTGCGGCTGAATTGATCACCGTAGATCTGAACGTTTCCCAAGATTCTGGTAACGTATTAAGGTATTAAACCATTTACCTCATCTCCGAAGTCTATGCCCAATCCAGACAATTCCTTCATTGTTCCGAGGAAATCGTTGATATGGTCCGCCACAGCTGTACCCTCCTGGTATTTCAAACCCATCATCTTCTTGATGTAGTACAGCTTGTTGTTGCCAGTCCTTGCTCGAAAAAGCTCCTCCAGCTTTCTCCATAGAACACGTGCATTTGTTTCTTCACTGACATGGTTGACGATACTATCGTCGATCCACTGACGAATAGTACTGCATGTTTTCTGGTGAAGATTAGCCCACTTTCCATCAGTCATTCCTTCTGGTTTCTCCTCCAGAAATACCGATCCATCATAGTCCTTCACATACAGAAGGTCTTTCATCCTTCCTCTCCATGTGAAATAGTTTGTACTGGTTAACAAAATCATTTTTCCGTTGCTCCCCTCCATCATAAAAATTCTAAGCAGAATTTCAAAAAACGGACCTCACCGTTGCGTCCGGAATGGTCGAAAATGGTGGAAATGACACTTCGTTTGTCAAAATCCGACACAGGGACCAAATAGCAAATTCCAGAAATTACAGGGGTCAAAGTGAAATTTCCGAAAGTAAAGGGGCCAAAGTGCAATTACGGAAAAGTTCAGGGACTAAATTGAAATTTACAAAAAGTTCAGGGACTAAATTGTAAATATCTGAAGTATAGGGGCTAAACTGTAATTTTCAGAAAGTTCAGGGACCTATCTGAAATTTACCAGACACCGCTGACGTGGCAGCTGACTGGGCTGCTGACTGTGCGCTGACTGGGCGCTGACGTGGCGGATGACTGGGCTGCTGACTGTACGCTGACGTGGCGCTGACTGTGCGCTGACTGGGCGACACGTGGCGCTGACTGGACCGCTGACGTGGCAGTCGTTTCTTCCTCAGGCTGGCGCGTGGAGCGCGTGGATTGCGCGTCGGGCGCGTGGAATCGTCTCTGCCTGGCGCGTGCGGCGCGTGTGCGGAAGCTGGGAACCTCCGTTCGATCGCGGAAAATATCACCGTGCTCGTCTCGCCGTGAAAAGTCCGATGATATGCTCAAAATCGATTTTCGACAACTTTTGTCGGAATCGACTTTCCGAACCGAAACTTCGTTTCTGAATTTCGGGATCCCTCCGTGGAACC
Organism: Zanthoxylum bungeanum; assembly: GCA_019454045.1. NCBI lineage: Eukaryota > Viridiplantae > Streptophyta > Magnoliopsida > Sapindales > Rutaceae > Zanthoxylum > Zanthoxylum bungeanum. Next base: position 56,114 of record SKCR01041284.1, read on the forward strand.
GTAGCTCTAATACCACTGTTGTGAATAAACACACAATAATAGAGGATAATTTGAGAGAAAACTCTTCTTTTATATACCCACAAAAGAATTACAAAGCTTCCAACAAGCTTTACAAAAAACTCTCACCAATCACTCTCACTACACTTTCACACATTTAGGGATGCTTAGGAATGATCTGGGGGCTCTAATTTATAGTGCCCAAACCGCGTGAACAGTGCCACGCAGTTTGGCACTGTTGAAGGTAGCTGGATCCTGCTTTGTTGCCAACTTTTGGTGGCCTGCTGTCTTCACTTCAACTTTGCATGCTTTTCAACTTTGCATGAGTTGCTTTCGGTGCAACTTTGTCTCCAAGCACATTTTCAACACTAAGTTCATCCAGGAATATATGGAGACCACTAGAAGGAGGATAAAGAAAATGTATGATTCCGGTTATATGGAGACCACTTGAAACAATTAGGAATCAGGTGCTCAGAGAGCAACGCTGGCTCCTGTTATGAGTGGACTAGTCCCCTCGTACAGTGAGAAATGGGAACTTGAGTTATGGGATAAACTTTTGAACATCACTAAGATCAATGTGACTCCTGGGTCAGCCTGCCACTGCATAGAACCAGGATGGTTCCGGTTTTGTTTTACTGCTTTAGCTCAGGAGGATATCGCTGTTGTTATTGAGCGGATCCGAAAATTTGCTGAAACTTGTAAATCTGCTTGTTAAAATGTTGAGAGAGATATTGTAGTTAAACAAAAGTTTGAGTTCAGCTGTATGGGAACTCCTTACGAATTTAACAATGAGTTTACATTCTGGATTTTGTTAAATCATGTACATCCTCAAGTGTTGGAACTTGGAAATAGAAAACTAGAATAATCTGGAAGAGAGTTTAATGGAGAGATTGATTTGCTGAGTGATTTTGAAAAACAGTGGGGGTTGAGCTCTTATTCCTGTAAAAATTTCAATATCAGCTGGCGCTTCTTCCTCTGCAATCCTTCGATCATTTTGATGCTATTTCCAAAGAAGCAGCATCCAGAAACCATCTTCTCTAATTCCTGTTATAGTAGCATTCAAGAATGAGTAAAGTTTGTGAATTTTCTTGTTCAAAATAGCAGATAGAAATATTATCTTGTTTCCATGATAGTGTCAAAAGGAAATAAATATACGATTTTTGTTTCTGTTTCTATGTTAAAATAGCTATTGATTGCTAACATACGTCCTAGTTCTACTGTTGTCTAAGAGAAAATGCAGTGCTAGAGCCCGTAAAAAAGAAGCACGAGCTCCGGTACTTACCATTGACAGATTCTGTTTTCTCAGCTGAACAGCTTTTCTCTGGTAACTCGTCGTCCTGCCACTCATCATTATCAGCTCTTCAAGTGTTGCTGGTCTCCTTATAATGACAGTGCTATTGCCTTCACAATCAAAATATGTGCTATTCTCCACTTGTAGAACAACAGATTCCTTCTTGGAGTACCCAGCCTTTTCAAGGAAACTGGATTTGGGTGGGAGCAAAGGAAATAGGCATTGCAAAAAAGAAGTCCCCACAAGGCTGGAAGTACCAGTAGCATAGCTGCTTGTACTGCTGTCTACTTCGGAAGTTGGTGATAAAGGTATACCCAATTCATCACCTGTGTTATCACTCGAGAAAGATCTCCCCACTGGAAAAGCAGAGGAAATAGCTACTGATGGTACAAGACAGTTTGCAAGGAGAGAGGGAGCTGAGCTGAATGAATCATCTGTATCGAAATCCAATGATTCATTTCTTTCATCACGATCATCATCACTGTCCTCATCATTGTCGTAATGAACACCATAATAGCCCTGTGAGTACACTGGAGGTGGTGGCAAGGCTAAGAGCTTTTCTGGTGCGTTTGGAAGTACTGCTGTCTGCGAGCTGAAGAAACCCTGGGTCTCCAGTCTTTTTTTGGTATCCCAGGCTTCTGTTCCCAAAGAAAAGCGACTGCTGGCGCTTGCCTGACATGCTTTCTTTTGGGATGTTCCGCGACCTCCGTCTCTGCCATTCCGGAATTAAAGCTACAATCCCATAAGCATTGCTCTATCAGTACTGTTTCTTTCATTTATATATAACTTGTTTAGAAAGTGGGTTAGAGAGTAGGAGTTTGCTAACTACATTTTTATGTCTGATAAAATTAGGCCTACCTGCTCTATCACTTTAAGGACGCTTTCGTTTAGCGGGTTTGGTGAAGTTTTTTTCCAGTGCGTTAATAGATGATAAACTTTAAATAGAGTTGACGTGGAACTGTGGAAGTCCCATGTATAAATGCTTCTTTGGTCCTTGAGTTACTTTGAACACCATTTGAAATTTTTTTAAAAAAATTTAACTTTACTTTTAACAAAAATCTTCAAAACACACTCGTATTGGCTTAGTTTTCAATCAACGTTTTCTTCTTCATTGCTTCTTGTTTGAGATACCAAAGGCTGTGCTAAGATACCGCATTCTATTCTTTTCTTCAGCAGATGCAACAACTTGGCCGAAAATATTCATCAACATTAAGATATTCATCTCCTAATGAATCACAATTACTTGCTAACAGCCTTTTCAAATTGTTCAGACACCATAGAAATTGGCTGGAATAGCACTCGACGTATCAGTGCAGTCATCAACCTTCACTTGTTAAATTGTTGAAGATGCTGACTGCAGTTTTTGGGAATGGCTATCATCCTTTCAATCTATCTTCTTTATTCTCCTTTTAATGGTTATGATTTGTAAAATAATCTAATGGCCATTTTTTGCCAACACAAAAGTCAAGCCAACTTTTGGATCACAATTCATTAATGTGTTGTCAAGATTTTGACCCTAGATTTATCTTGATTAAATCTTAACCTTAAAGGAGATAAATGATATAAATGTGAAAGGATGATAGCCCAATCCGCAGTTTTTGGTACGTCATTTTCATCATAAAAATAGGAAAGAATACAAAGTTAATCCAATTCTTATTAAAACAAACAAATATGGAAAATAAGAAAGGAAATTTCTAAATGTGAATTGAGGCATTTCACTACAAGAAAAATGATCTTTAACGTTCAATTTTTTAGCTTCATAACAAACGGCGTCGCAAAATGTACTTTTCGCGTCGTCAAATTTTACGACACTAAATGTCATGACTTTTAGCCTCATCAAAATTTGATGAGTTAGGCGCCACTAAAAAAAGTCAACAAAAATTGTAAATTTTCTTTAATTTGATTTTTAGCGTCGTTAATAAAAATCAATAAAAATTATTATTTTTTTATTTGGTTTTTAGCATCACCAAAATTTTGATGACATTAAAAACTTTGACTTTTAGCATCACATATAAATTGATGACACTAAGTTAATAAAAATCATTGTTTTTTTTTTTTTTTTTGACTTTTAGCGTCATCAATTTTGGTGACACTTAAAACATTCGACTTTGAGAGTCACCTATAAATTGGTGACGGTATAAGTCAATAAAATCTTATTTTTTTTAAAAAAAAAAGACTAAAAAAGTAAATCTTTTTTAACAATTTTGGTAAAATATTTCCCGCCTTTAAGAATTAAATTTAAAATTTGACTTTTAGCATCGACAATGACGACGTTAAAAGTCAAAAATATCGACGCTAAAAGTTAAAATTTTGTCGTAAATATTTCCGCTTAGTGAAGACCTTTAGCGACGCCAAATTTTGGCGATGCTAAAAATCATATTTTTCTATAAATATTCGTTTTTTTCATTTGTACTCATTCTCTCTATTTTCTCTTCTATTCATTTTTTATTTTTTTTATTGTTTTATTTGTGTTTTTTTTTTTATTTATTTTTTTTTTTAACATCTTATAGTTTGGTTGGTAGAAAAATAAGATGAATAGAATGAAAATTGACATAAAGATGGAGATGAGCAAAATTAAGATGAACAATTGAAGATGAAGATGAAGAAGATGGAGATGAAGAATATTAATTTACATGAAGATGAAGGACATTAATTTTGTTTTTAAATATTTCATACATGTAATTTATCATTTTATTTTTGTTTAAAGTAATAAAAATTTGTAATTTTATGTTTAATATCAATAATTTTTTTTGTTATAATTCCTTTTTGATTAATTTTTAATAAATATAATATTATTTGTAATAATTTATAAATAAATATATTATAATTTAGAAATAAGTTACTATAAATTAAAAATAAATTATTGTAAATTATAATGAATACTAATTATTTTTTTAAAATTTTGACTTTACCAAATTGGCGTCTCTAAATATTAATATTTATCGACGATAAGAGTTAAAATTTCGTTGTTAAAAGTTAACTTTTAGATTCCCAAAAATTGTGGTCACTAAAAGTTATTTTTAGTGTTGCTTTAGCGACGTCATTGTGGTTAGCAACACTAATAGTCATTGGCTTCAGAGTTTTGTGTCGCCGTTCGGCGTTGCTAAATGTTTTTGCGTCGTTGCAGATGACTATAACGATGCTAAAGGGTCATATTCTTGTGAAATTTAAAGAGTAATTTAGGGATGATTTGCTGGGCCAAAGTGGCACAACGAGCCATCAACATATGCATATTCTTGATAGTTTCAAATCAATATATTATGGGTTGAAAAAAGACACATGTAACTCAAATTATGGCCTTTAAATCCACATACAATGGTAATGTAGAAATTTAGGTAAATCAAATAACACATAGCATTTCTTTGAACATTTTCTGTATGGTGGAATTTAGGTTGCCTTACCAACGCCCTTCTTTGTTTGTCACTTGCACTTAGGAGCTTTGGTATGAGTAAGGCTCCATTAGAAAAATGTCTTCATATTTTGGTACTCACACACAAAAACTTGTTCTAAGTATCAGAATTCAAGAATGTAATTCCCCAAACAAAAGCTTTCAAGACTTGTTGAATAACTAAGTTAGGTACTGTTTGGTAGAGAGTATTTGATTGAGAGTATAAGCTAACTTATAAATTACAGTGAGAAATATACTAATTTTTAAGCTCACCAAGCTCTATACTAAATGCTACATTACAATCCTCTTTCACTTCTTCTCCAACCTACTGAAAATAATTGACTCAAGTTATTCATCTACAAGAACCTTAATTAATACCGCCAAAGTATGGAATCCTATCAGAACCTTAATACCGCCAATCCCTTCAAGGGTCCACCTTCAGCCTTTTCCCATTGAATAAAGCTATCACCCATATACAGCTCTTCTAATAGAGATAATTTTGACAAGACATTTGGTGCTATCACATTAAGGCTCAAACAATTTATCAAATCTAGTAACCATAAGTGAGTCAGTTGTCCAATTTCAACACGTAACTGCTCAATTTTGGAACCTCGAAAGAGTTGGCCAACTATTAAAACCTAGTGATGAGGTAGTGAAGGGAAACAAATTCTAGTAAAATTCAAAACTTTGAGTTGTTTATCCCTTCAAAAGGAAGGTATGAGATTTCCAATACTTATTAAACAACAAAAATAACTTAAGTTAGACATTCCAACCTCTCAGAACGCTCTTGAATATTCCAATAAGATACATAAAAAGCAGTTGAACCTTTAATTATTGTCATTTTAAAACATATGCTTCTTTGTGGAAATTGATACAACTACAACATGAATGACGTCATGCATTTTAACTTCGTCTTCATTATCACCATCATCCAATAATAAGCATGAGGCTTTGAGATTGTCCATCAACATATGCACTCTATTCCTTGCAGTTTCCAATGTGTGAACAAAAGATTACAAAGAAGATTTAAATATTTGTTAGCATTGATTATGAATTAAAAGAAAAAATAAATAAATAACAATATTAAGTAACTGAAATTTTAATTACAAAAGTTAATTTGCCCATTAGTTGTTATTTAATTTTTTCAGTTACAATTTCTGGGATTTAAAACAATAATTACTTGAAAAGCTAATTAGCCTCACCATGAAGACATATAAAGAATAATAATTCACACATGAAGTCAGGGTTTATCAATAGAGAAAAATCCTTATGGGTTTTTACTCTTTTTTGACCCCTCATTCTACTTGTATTATATATCATGGAAAAGCTCTTGCTGTTAAAAATGGTCGTTCCTATTCCCAGGAGTAACCTAACCTTCTTCATCTCCATTGAACAATCATAATCGACTTCACATTCTTTAATATCAAGGAAACCAGAACCAATCTTGATATATAAATTTTCACTGAGTCTGCGTATTGAAAAAAAAAAAAAGGAGTGTGGCCATGATACCCTAGTGTTTCATACCCAACAGCAACAGCTTGTGCATACCATGTACAAAAGCCCATCCACAGCAATCTCTCATGCAAACACCACCACCATTGTTGATCATGAATCGGGTTTTCATTCCCTGTCTCGCTCAACATCCTCAAATCTGCTTTCAGTTATTATGGCTGCAATCCGTTTGGATGACAAGACTGATAGCATAAGAAGCACACTTTCCCTTGCTTTGGTGGATTCCATAAGCAATGCCGCTACAAATACCAGCATTTCAAAACTTGACCTTTTGGCCTCAAGCACTTGGAAACAGGTCACTTTTATTGCTGCTGTTTCTCTTATGAAATGTACCATGGAATGCATGAATGAAAATCCAAAATAAGGAACAGGAAAATGAGAAGTTAGGATGTAGAAAATGTTTTAACACCGGCAAATTTGCTTTGATTATATGTTGTTTAATCTTCAAATGTATCTATTGCTATTTAGTGCTTCATGTTGCTAGTTGATGAGTATAAAGAAGGAAACATATAGAGGCTAGCATCCGATAAAATTATTTCTATCATAAACAAAAATTCGATATAAATGATGTTTCCGAGCAAATAATTTTTGGGTGTTAGTATACCAATCGTTTTTGTGCAAAATCAATTCAGACAGATTTTTTCTGGGCTTGTTTATCCTAGGGACGGCGGTACTGACATACTACTAGCACAAATTTTGGGCAGAGTCGCGAAACGTCTTAAAGAGAGCGACCTAGTCCGCGACTCAAGCCAACTTCAATTTTTATGTTCCTGGTGAACGGTAATATTTTTCTTATTTGTGCAAATTGTTCTAATAGAGTATCTCACCCAACTGTATCACAAGCTCACTAATATGAATGTGAAGATGAAGTGTGAGCTTTTCAAAGTGTAGAGAATGTAAGATGTAGAAGATTTGAAAAAAAAATTATTTAAAAGTGTTTGAAGCTTGTGTAATCAAAAGACATGTGAAAATTATTTTTACTTTGAATAAATTTTTCCCAAAATACCCGATAGTAAAAATGAAATCAAGCTTTAATTTATAGACTTAAAACTGAATATGACCATTTTTTGGTTCCGAGGCCAGTATGCCAGTCTATATTATCCGTAAGTCGATCTGACATCAAGAAACGGCTTCTAAAAAAGAGATTGGTATGGAGACCGATATGGGAACCGTATGATTTGGCCCGGTTCCAGAATGTATGAAAAATTCATATCTGACTGGTATAGGGATCTGTGTGCCTATCGCAAATCGATATGTCTATCTCAGTAAGTTTTTGATGACCAACCAATCATGACAGTACTCAGTATTTTAGCCATAGCTTTCTCTAGAAAACTCCAAATTAAGTTCCGTAACTTTCTAGATAAACTAGACACATAGAGTTATCGTCTACAAAAACGTCAGCCTCATAAACTTTAAGATGAATTTTGTGAAAATTTTCTAATATGATAGATCTGTTAAAAAATGCACATCTGAATATGTTGTAGTAATATGGCTCTACCAAAAGTTCTATATATTGGAATTGTATTCAATTTAAACCGTAGCATACTAGAGACACATATATATCTAACTCTATATCTTTTGAAATTTAATTCAACCATTTTCTAATTTTTCAAAACCATTTTCCGATGCACTTGGGCATTGAAATTCATTTTGTGCAAATAAAATGCAAATGATTTTTTAAGCATTCTAAGCGATTTTAAATGTAAGTGATGCAAAATGTACGATTCCTAAGAGGTATAAAATATTTGAATAAACTCACTTACCATTAATGTTAGCTCTTAATCATCATATGTGTTTTTCATCTTGCTTTGGCTTTTTCATTGTCTTTTTGACTATTTATCATCTTTGCTCTCTTGATCATCTTGTAGCTATTTTTGGCTTTTCATCAATATTTTGGCTTCATCATCACCTTTTTGCTTCTTTGGCCTCATCGAACTTAATTCGCTAATATTTAGATGTTTGGACACCGTCGAAATCAAGTCGCTAACATTGATCTTCTTTGCCAAAGTCTTCATGTCTTATAGTCTTTTTCCTTCATTGGTATCATCAAAATCATGATACTAACACCCCCATTGAATAAATCTTTCACCCATAGATAGTTCTTCTAACATAGATGATTTTGATAAAACATTTGGTGCTATCACCTTAAGGCTCAAACAATTTATCAAATCTAGTAATTGTAAGTGAGTCAGTGTTCAATTTCAGCAGGCAGCTGCTAAATTTTAGAACCTCGAAAGTGATGGCGAACTATTACTATATCTTTTAGTTGGCAACTATTAAAACACAATGTTTAAAGCTTAATGAGGAAACCAAGTGACAAGATCCTTATCAGATCTTTCTAAGATAATATAAGTAGCATGAGCTATGTAGTCATTATCTGATCTTTCTGTTGGATTTAAAGGTATGTTGTAAGAGAGTTTGGAATGCAGAAGAATATAAAAGGATATGAATTGGCTTAAGTTGTATTGATATGGAGCAAGTTATTTATATTAGCTTGTGATAATAAAATTTGCTTAACTTGATGCTAAAATCAAGTAACTGTTACATCACATTATCGTAACTAACAAATCAAATATCAAATAATGAAAACAAATTGATTCTAGGCTATTTATTAACAACTAACTTCCTGAAAATATTCCAGATATTTTGCACCTTATATGCCAATATCTCAACACTCTTCATTGGCATTAAGGTGGCAAACACTTATTTTTTCTTCAGCCTTTCAAATCTTTCCTTTGGCAATGACTTGGTGAATATATCTGCTAGTTGGTCTTCAGAAGAACAATGAATAAAGACCACTTCATTAGATTGTTGAACTTCTCTAATAAAATGATACTTGATTCTAATATGCTTTATTCGACCATGGAATACTGGATTTCTTGATATAGAGATTGCAGATATGTTGTCACAAAAAATTTTAGTTGCCTTAACTTGATCATGTCCCAAATCAATCAACAATTTCCTTAACCAAATAGCTTGATTCACAACTGATGTGAAAAAAAGAATCGACCGTTCGAGTATTACACCGATTGCATGACCCCCCACTAACTCGAGCAAGCATTCAAATATATGTCCTACATTCATTCACGAGGGTACTCCTAATGGGCATTATAAGGTCACAATTGCACAGTGCGAACAAGTTCAAATTGACGTAACATGAAACCTATTAGTCCGCCGGGATGTGATATAGTTCCGAAGGATGAACTGGATATGGACAGTTCAATACGATTTCATTCTTAAATAAAGCGGAAGCGAGAATGTCGGCTTGAGTAACGCAAGCATTGGTGAGAATCCAATACCCCAAAAACCTAAGGGTAATTGCTATGAGTCTACTGTATATATTTATAATATATATACATAGATGGCTAGATCTATCTTATCCACCTAGTGACTCCTTCAAATTCATTTATTTCAACTACATTAAATGATCTTTCCATATGAATTTTTAAGATTAAGTAATAATAGCATGGCACTTCGAATTCGATATGAAAATTGTTATCAAAATCGTAAGACCATGTATGGGGGCTGACGCCTGCCCAGATATTGTTATTCATGATATTGATCCCATTCACTATCATCGAAATGTAATTGATCCCATTAATAATGAATAAAATCCCTTCGTTGAAACCCAGATTGTGAATAACATTTGTTAATCCCAATTTTACTTTTTTATGTGTTATCACATCCATTTTCCTTCAATTTTTTAAAGTCCCAAGTAAGATCGGTTCAAGATCATGGGATCATTTTCTTTCAAATAGGAAGGGCTATTGCACAAAATGCCATAAAAGGGCCAAGCCATAACAGATGGGAAGCTATACGACTCAACTCCAACATAATGACTCTGATATAGCTGGAAATCGTTTGAGGAATAAAAAGAAATATCAAAATTCGAGTGGCTGAAGCTGAAGCAATCATCTTTTTTTTTCTTAAGAGGAAGTGGGGGAGAAATGGCAAGAAGATATTGGAACATCTATTTGGAAGATGAGATGTTGCTTTTGTAAATTCGAATTGAAGAGTGATATAAAATCGGCCTATTTCCGACATCATATCGATAGTTAGCGCATTCATCATAGTTAGAAGCTCCAGCTTCGTATCAAGTCGTATAACTTCCCATCTGTTATGGCTTGGCCCTTTTATGGGGGATATTGGCGCACAGATAGAGCGAGCAAGTTCAAATTGACGTAATATGAAACCTATTAGTCCGAAAGTAACGTGGAGAGCAACAAAAATCATGTATCAAACGCGAGCTACGAGCAAATAGAACTCCTTTCTGGAGTATCTTTTCATGAAATTTATTTTGTTCCGCGCCAAGAATTCAAACTTGGTTTTGTGTCAATTGAACCCGTGCATTGATGGGTGGTGAGGTCCCATATTGACTATCATAAATTATTTTTCTGTAGCTAATATACTCATAGGTTTTCCTTGATTCATTCTTACATGCTAGCAGCTGGATTAATGGATCGTCCAATTGAAAAATTTTTCGCAATGGGCTAAAGCTTGACGGAGCAATGCCGCGTAATGAAATCTTTAGGATAAATCAATGCAATTTAGGAGGCACGCGGGAAGAGCTCGTGTAGCTGCAGCAGGGTTTGAAAAAGAAATTGATCTGATTTATCCACTGGGTCAGTCTGGTTGGTTCTTTGCACCTAGTTTTGGTGTAGCGGCGATATTTCGATTGTACGAAGTATTTGAAATAGGGAAAGAAATACCATTCCGGTAATATTTCCAAATGAGTTGTAAGTAAAAAAAGGTAAAGTAACCTTGTATTGATTGTTCTCTAAATGTAAGTTTTCATATGTGAAATAAAGCCAATCAACATTGTATGGCTCAAAATCAAAATTTAACTAAAAGAGTGTTTGCACTTGAGATGGAGAGTTACTGTTTCTTTCAGGGAAAAAATACTCAATGATATGAAAGTCTATTGTCAACTATCCTTTCTGTATCCGCAATGCAATATAAATGGATATATACGACCATAAAATCTATAGACGCCCTTCTTACTCTCATTTTTCTCATGCAGCAGCAGTATATTCTGCTTTTGCTGTTGACTGGGCTATGGTTTCTTGTTTCTTAGAGCACCAAGAAAAATATGCAGAATCAAGTGAAAATATATAACCTGATGTACTCTTTGAGTCGCCATCCCAATCACTGTCAGTGTAGCCCTTTAGTTCCAACTTATTTTCTGTAAAACTTGAGAATTTTACACCAATTGTCATTGTCCCTTTGATGTATCTGAGTACTCTTTTTACTGCAGCAAAATGTTTCTGACTTGGTGATTGCATGAACCTAGAGAGCACACCCACAGCAAACAGAATGTCAGCTGCCTGCTGGCTGTGACATATAAAAGACTCACAATTAAGCTTATGTACATACTTGCATCCACATTCTCTGAATCATATTCTTTTCTCAGCTTCTCGTTAGTTTTCATATGAGTAGATACTGGTTTACAATCCTGCATTTTGAATTTTTAGCTTCAGCAAAATCTAGAGGTTCTGTGACTGCCAAGTTACAGCTTTGATAAATGTGTTGTAGAGATCTTGTGCCTCTAACTGAAATATCATAAAAGCTGTCATCAATCAAGTGATCACTTCTGCATTTTTAATCTGCATTTTGAATTCATTTTCCCAATTCCAGGCTACATCTTCATCAAATTTCACATCTCTGCTCAAGATGACTTTGTTACTTTGAGGGCATAAATTTTTTTTACCCATTTTTTGAAGTTCCATAGCCAACCAATATTCCATTTCCAGCCTTACTGTCCAGTTTTCTCCTCTTTTGATGTGGTATTAAGTAATAACAGATACTTCTAAAAATCCTCAGATGATGCACATGAGTGACACCATTACAGGCCTCATATGGTGTTATATTCTTCAAAGCTTTTATAGGTATCCTGTTCAGCAAATATACAAATGTATTCACAGCTTCTGCCCAGAATTGATTAGGCATTTTCTTCTCAAATAGAAGACACATGGCCAACTCTATGATAGTTCTGTTCTTTCTCTCTGAAACACCATTTTTCTGTGGTGTGTATGGTGTTGTAAACTGTTATTCAATACCCGAGTTCCTGCAAAACTCAACAAACATATTAGAGGTATATTCAGCCCTATCGTCAGACCTAACACCTTTAGTTTGAGGCCACTTTTGTTTTCAACAAGAGCCTTGAAGTTCTTGAACTCAACAAACACTTCACTCTTCTACTTGATGAAATACACCCAACAGACTCTTGTATGATCATTTATGAACAGCAGAAAGTATTTATTTCCATTCAATGATGTTGTATTCATGAGACCACATATATTTGTGTGAATCAGCTGCAACTTCTTAGAGGCTCTCCAAGCTTGCTTTTTTTGAAATGGAAGCCTTGTCTGTTTCTCTTGCTGGCATACTCCATATATTTTGATTTCTGAAGCAAGTGAGGGTAAGTCTCTGACAGAATCTTACTTGTTCATAGAGACTAAGCTATTGTGATTGACATGGCCTAGCCTTTTGTGCCATAAAATCGAGTCTTCAGTTTCTGCACAAATATCAATTGTAAATGTCTTGCCTTTCATTTCAGCTTTTAGCAACTCAGTCCCAGTAGGTTCAAAGATTATGCAGACATTGTTCTTGAACTCTAGAGAGGATTTCCTTTCAAGCATCTGGACAACACTCAACAGGTTTTTATTAAGGTTAGGCACAAATAACACATCAGAAATTTATTTATACCTTGTTGTGTTGCAACTGCTACTGTGCCTCTGCCTTTTACTTGCACCAACTCTCCCTTGCCTACTCTCACTGAGGAATTATAAGATTTATCCATATCAGTAAGCAAGCTTGCATTATAGGTCATATGGTGTGTGCAGCCACTATCAATAATCCATGTATTATTGTTGCTTGTCTTTAATGAACCTGTAACAGCAAATATTTTCTCCCCATGTATGTCAGCCTCTTCTTCCACTGCTTGTGCTTGTTGACTGGATTGGTAGTTCTTATTTTTAAATTTGCAAACCTTGGACACATGCCCAAGTTGTTTACATTTGCCATATACTGCATCAGATCTCCACCAGCAATTTTTATGTAGATGTGTTATTTTCTTACAATATCTGCAAGGAGGGTCCTGTTTGTTCTTAATGCCATCACTACTGCCTTTTGCTGCATTATCATTCTTGTTATTGTATTGCTTCTTGCCTTTGTCTGGATTTTGATGATGCATCTGGAAAGCACCTTCAGTAATCCTTTATTGTCTTTGAGCCCTCCTATGTTCCTGTACCTGCAAGGCACTTATGAGTTCCGCAAGAGTGATTATAGAGAGGTCTCTGGTTTCTTCAAGTAGAGATCTTTGATTCGAATCTCTCAGGGACAGAAACCATCAATTTTTCCACAATCTTACTATCAGGAAAGTTTTCACCAAACAACCTGAGTTTGTTGACAATCTGGGAAATTTTATCAGAGTACTTGGCTATTGTTTCATATTCCTGTGTATTCAAAGCTTCAAACTCCCTCTTCAAATTCAGCATTATCATTTGAATGGTTCTGGCACTTCCCTGATACTCCAGTTTCAGCTTGTCTCATGCTTCTTTTGTTGTCCTGCAAGTCATAATTTTGGAAAACACTGCATCAAAAATAAAATTTTGTAACAAGGTTTTAGCTCTTGACCTCTTTGTCTTCTCCTCGGTGTGTGCCTTAATTTGTGCCATAATAGGATCTCTACCCAATGAAGCCACTGGCCTATCTTCTTCAACAATATCCCACAGATCGTGTGCTTCCAGAAAGCATTTAATTTTCACATACCATATTGGATAGTTTTCGCCAGTGAATGTATGTGGGGAAATCAATGAGAGTTTGTTGTTTGCCATTTGGTTGGAAGGAGGGTTGTTTAATGAATAGGTCTCAGGATCGCAACCCGGCTCTGATACCAATTGTTGGATTATAAAAGGATGTGAATTGGCTTAAGTTTTATTGATATGAAGCAAGTTATTTATATTAGCTTGTGATAACAAAATTTGCTTAACTTGATGCTAAAATAAAAGAGTTTTTACATCACATTATCTTAACTAACAATCAAATATCAAATAATGAAAACAAGTTGATTCTAGGCTATTTATTAGCAACTAACTTCCTGAAAATATTCCAGATATTTTGCACCTTATATGCCAATATCTCAACACTCTTTATTGGCATTAAGGTGGCAAACACTTATTTTTTCTTCAGCCTTTCAAATCTTTCCTTTGGCAATGACTTGGTGAATATATATGCTAGTTGGTCTTCAGAAGAACAATGAATAAGGACCACTTCATTAGATTTTTAAACTTCTCTAATAAAATGATACTTGATTCTAATATGTTTTATTCGACCATGGAATACTGGATTTCTTGATATAGAGATTGCAGATATGTTGTCACAAAAAATTTTAGTTGCCTTAACTTGATCATGTCCCAAATCAATCAACAATTTCCTTAACCAAATAGCTTGATTCACAACTGATGTGAAAAAAAGAATCGACCGTTCGAGTATTACACCGATTGCATGACCCCCCCACTAACTCGAGCAAGCATTCAAATATATGTCCTACATTCATTCACGAGGGTACTCCTAATGGGCATTATAAGGTCACAATTGCACAGTGTGAACAAGTTCCTTATCAGTAATAGGACTGCCAACGGCAGCCAAGTTATCACCTAGATTTTTTATCTTAAGGTAATACTCAATGATGCTCATGCCTTCTTTTCTAGTTGTATTTGTTGGTTATTATCTAAATCCCAAGATCAAACAAGCAATGAAATACATGTGTGAATACATCAGAGGAGGTAGCGGAATACTCACATCGATCGGTTGAGATGATTTGAAGACGAATGAAACCCAAAAAGCTCACTGCTTTGGCGCCACTGCTGTGCAGTTCACAGCCCACAAAATCAGTTTTTGATCCAAGGAAATGAGCTCCAAGATTGCGTCAAACGAATCCCGACTCATGGGTGAACCTCCCTACCACCTTCGCAAGTCTCGTAGTGTGCTAGCACTTGCGGTTTTTGCCACAAAAACCCAACTCTTGCTTCCCTTATTCACGCCTTTTTGGCTTCCAAAACCAGTGAGTACTTCTTACTTTGGGCGTGACTTTGAAGAGAGAAATGAGAGAGAAGAAAATTGTGTATTAGTTGGTAAAGCATTTTCCAAAAATGCCTTTATATATTTTCCAAGAAAAAATACTAAAAACAATTACTAATTGATTAAATAAAAACCAAAAGTAAATGTTTTTCCCTCCAATCACTATTACACCTACTTACATCAACTATTCATTGTCACTTTAATAAAGTGATGTAAGTCTTTCAATCAATCAACTCAATCACATCAATCAATCACATCACTCAAAGTGACTTTTGATTTGACGCTTGATGTGACGAATGATTTGACGCTTGATGTGACTTGCGTTGCCGCACTCGAATTCGAAATACGAATGCGCTCGCAATCACACTCGGGCTCGGGTTCGCTAATTCTCAATTAGCGAGCTTTCCGTCGCGTCGTAATTAAATGATTACGCCTAGCGAATTCACTATTCACGTCGCTAATGAATTAATTCTAAATTAATTCGTTCGCCCGAATTAAAATCTAATTTTAATTCCGCGTCGAAATCTAATTTCATTTAATATATCGAATATATTAATTTACCGATTAATTCCAAATTAATCGTTATCTCTCTATAGACGATATTTTATCCTAGATAAAATATCTCCGTAATTAATCCTAGATTAATTTTCTCTCTCTTCTATATAATCCCAAATTATTTAAGAGTGCGAGTCATACGTCATCGGTGGATTATTGGGAAGCGACCCATGAGATTCCCGGATACGTTGGAAGTAAATACGGTCGTCGGAGTATCCGAATCACGTACGTACCAAGTACTACGTTCTACCGATTTACGAGACAAGATCGGCTTCTAGCAAAGCACGAAGTCTACCCAATTCTCCGGTCATATTCATCTAAGAATATTTAAGATCTATATCAAGCGTAGTATACCAAGTATTGTGCATATCGGTCCAGTATCAGATAGTCACGTGCTAGGGCTGGGGCTGGATAAGTGTCTGCCCCGTCCGAAACACATATCGGATGTCTGGTAACATAGTCTCTATAATCGGATATTCATGACCTGGTCACAATATCCCGATTGGATGCGCATCACTCAAGAGCACTAGTACCATATCCTTCGTGATATCATCTCCACTATGACTGAAGTGATACTTCCGTCTCGACATCACACCCAATACACTACGACTCTCTGATAAACCCAGAAGTGGTGTACTCAGAACCGGTTAAAGCCCTGTACCACCAAGACCAAAGTCTATCGATTATCGTAAGTATTAGCGATGTAAGTCTCAGGTTAAGACTATACACACCTACCTTGATTTCGGCCTCCCATAGACACATAGTCATAATACCAATGAGATTCCGAGGGGTCTATCCAGAGCGAAGCTGTTTCCCATACCATCGGTGAAACACGACCTCCTATCGCAATTGCATAAGTATCCGATACTTATATATATGAGAACTATGCCGTTGTGCCCTCACAAAGCACACAAGTGCAATACTAGCCTATTCCACATTATCGATGTCCAGTCTCGATAATACTCCGGCTAGGGATATTTAATGATTAATCCTTCGGGGATTGATACTGTCTCATATCATTCTCAATCCAGGAACTAATCATATGGACCTCTCTTCATTTATATATCTATGGTGATCTAATCACAAACGATGAGAGTGCAATTTCCTTGTCACATAGTTAATTTGTACAACAACACCATGATCTGTACAAATAGTGACGCTATGGGTCATATTATCCAACAGTATTAAGCATGTGTCTAAGATTCATGACTTTGGCTTGCCAAATTGCTTAGCTGAGGATTTCCAAACATCATAGGATCTGTTAAAATTGATCACA